>VUQH01018056.1:2119-14664 GCA_015106775.1 Etroplus canarensis | reverse complement strand
GGAAATTAACTAAAAGAAAATTAAAATATACAGGAAATGTCCTTAGTTCTAGTCTTTGTCAGTTGGATTAAATTTGGTCAGACAGCCTGTCTGATGAGGCTTTGGTGTTTCTATTTATTAAGACTCAGGATGTCTACATGATTGTAAATCATCTGCCTTCACAAAGTGTTGTTTTTGTATTGTAATTTCTCATCTAAACATCTTAAATCTTCTCCTGACAAATATCATCCATATTACAATAATTAGGAAAACTAAAACTAACACTGAAACTAATAAAAAATAAACTAAAACTAAACATTTTCAAACAATAAAAACTCAACTAAAACTTACGAACCCGCTCTGGAAACTAACTGAAACTAAACTGAATTCAAAACAAAAACTCAAAATGAAATGAAAATACAAAACTATAACTAACTCTGATTGGAATGCAACTTCTCCATCTATCTTGCTGAGTAACCACAATAAGGATAAAAAGGAAACTTACGTTTATGCTTATGGTCTAATTCAATAGTCTTCATCTTAGGGGTCGCCACAGCGGATCATCTGCCTCCATCTCACCCTATCCTTTGCATCCTCGTCCCTCACACCAACCCTCTGCATGTCCTCATTCACTACATCATCAACCTTCTCTGCGGGCTTCCCCTTCTCCTCCTGCCTGGCAGCTCCATCTTTAACATCGTTTATCTAATATATCCACTATCCCTCCTCTGAACATGTCCAAACCATCTCAGCCTGAGCTGTCCCTTTGATGGACTAATTTCTAATCCTGTCCATTTTTCGATCATTTTAGCAATTTTAGCCAATTATGTCACACACATACTGTTACTTTTCACCATATTTTCCCTTGTGTGACTTTGAAAATAACTCTAGCAAAGAGACAAAAACTCTATTTCTCAGTGCACACTGCTGCTTCAATTTTCTTTGTAACAGTTCCCATCATATTCCCCAACATCTGCAAAGTTTGTGACTCGTAACTTTTCCTGATTGGCATAGAATTAGACAGGTTAACCTTTGCTTTACTGTAATTAAAAGCCTCCCCTTCATTCCTCAAATGCATCAGATAAAAGCCAGATCTAAGAGAAACATGTTCTGCAGAGTCAGTCACAGTGAGGGACATTGTCTCAAGATGTGGGACAGGGGGTCAAGGGAAAAATAACATCTTGTCACTCTGCTGACAGTAGGGCTGTAACCTTAATTTATGATTTACTGATCAGTTTTTTTAGGGTTATTTTTAATTTAATCTAGCGGTTTTGTGTGCAACCTAACAGAAATTGTGAAAAATGCTTCTTATAAATTTACGCAGTCAAGACGTGGTAAGTTAAATCCAAAACCCACAGATATTTAGTTCACAGTGATATGAAAAAAAGAGTCAGAAAATGGTTGTGTTCACAACTGCAACTGCCTGCAGAGTCTCAAATTAGTGATTTTCACACATTACAGCACACCTGCTGGTTATAACAGACTCTGTGAAAGGCTTCAGCTGGATCACAGGTGTGAACACAGAAGCTCTGCAAACATTAAACATCAGGACAGACTCCTGTTTTGTAGTGGTGACGGCTGCCTTTGTAGCTGCGATTAGCTTTCGCTGAACGGTCTTTTAATTCCCTCCTCATCTGTCTCACACTGGCTCTCTTTCTCTCCGCGTCTGTGTAGAATCGGTACAGCAGGGATAGCAGTGCAGGTGGTGGGCAGTAACTGGCCCAAACCTCACTACACCCTCCTCATCACCGGACTGTGCCGATTTAGCGTGTCTGGTTTGTTGAAGGAGCGACCCTTTGTCCTGGCAGAGGTAAGGCTTTGATTTGATGTTACTAAACTTTTTGTTTGAGATTTGTTTGAATTTGTTTAAGATTAAAGACAAACTTAAGTTGTTTAATGAGTGACAAAACTGGTTGTTGTTGGAAATGTGCTGTTCTGAACCTGCACTAAACAGTAGTGTCACTATTTATTGACCGACTCTCTGGTACACTCTAATGTCATAATATGTAGCTCTTTGCAGTGAATACAATAAGTATTATTTCATGAAATACTTCTAATATTTAGGAGCTGCCTAATGGACTACAATAAGACATGCACTGTGTTATGGTGTTACATATTATTGCACAGTAATATATACTGTATATTATCTGTTAAAGTGGTTTATGCTCATAATAAACATGGCCAAAGTTTCAACAAGTAATCAGTGTGAGCCAAAAGCTCAGATTTCTGACTGCTCTAAATGTTCAGTTTCATATATATTTTTTCTGCTCTGGGCTCTGTAGCATATAATGGGGACAGCGCTGGCTGTGAGCTCAAAAGCCCTCACCTATCTGCTCTTTAAACCTTCTGTTCTCAAGGGGCAGCCAATCAGAAGAAAGTTGACTTAAAATGGCGAAAAGAGAGCTTAAACAGTTTGTTTCAGACAGTGAACTGAAGACTGTACCAAGGCTAATTATAAGATAACTATAGATCATTTGGAACAGTGAGTCATGCAAAATCACTAGAAGAATTTATATATAAAAATATGGAGCTAGATTAGAACATATTAAGACTTTAAGACTTCTGGTTAACTAAAGTGAGAGGTCCAACCTAAGTTACAAGTAACAGAAGAACAAATCAACCCGCCACGGTCACATTGTTGTTCCTATTATAGAGCTTTCTAGTCAGCTTAGAACCCGTTATGTATTCCTACGCGCTCAGTAGACCTGCATTTACAGGAAGAAGTTTTCTTTATTCCCAGAGTCTGAGCAGTATCCCACTACGGATCGTCTTTGAATAATTTTAAAGTCAAATAGTGCCAGTGTGGGTAGTGGCTGACCTTCATGTAGCCTCTCTTCAAATTCAGGGTCCATTTTGGTTTTCCAGCACATGTGCAACTGCTGCCTTTTTTAGCATTGTAGTAGCTTCCAGTCGGATGTCAGCAGAGAGCCACCTTCGGGCTGTTCCCTCATATTTTCCCCAAGGGGGCACCACAGCGGATTAATCCCCATTGGTAATTTGGCAAAGGTTTTAAGCTGGATGCCCTTCCTGATGCAACCCTCTATGATCAGAGGGGCTTGTGTCCCCACCTGGAATCAAACCAGGGCCCTTTCGCTTGTAAGGCAAACGTGTAAGCCGCTACACTACTCACTCATACAAACTTTACATCACTTGGATCATCTCATGCTCCCTGATATAGAAAGTACAGAACTAATCTATCTTAGTTGGATATTGAAATTGGATCATATTGATCCAGATTACCAGAATACATTTTAACACCAGGTGCGAATTTTAAAAAAAATCATGAGCTTTTGTGTTGTCATTTTCAAATAAGATGATCTAAATGCTTAGCCATGTTGTGCAAATAACACTGTGAGACTTTGAAGCAGAGCCAGGATATTAGAATTTAATCAATATGACTAATCATGCATAATCATGCAACATACATAATCATGTGCAGGACTGTTCCAAAGTAGTAATTTGTTCAGAAGAATGTGAAATAACTTTTATGATGTATATGAGTAACTGGACATTCGCTAGCATTATTATTTTTAGTGAAATATTGCCAAAGGCTCATTTTGGGGCCTCATTTTTAACGTTCCTGTTCTTTATTAACATATAGCACTAAATGTATGTGTTTCGCTGCACCTCAGACGTGCACATCCAAATACACAAGTGTGTGTGTGTGTGTGTGTGTGTGTCTGTGTCTGTGTGTGATCTCATAATCCGGTTCACTTTTTTGTAAAACACATTTCAGGTGAAGCAGTTGGATCAGTTGGAGCGGTACACGACCCCACAAACAGATGGTGACGCAGCAGAAGATGGAGAGCTGGGGGAGCTGTCCCAGAAATTCTACCAGGCTGCTGTACAGGTGTGTGTGTGTAAGAGTGTAAGGTAGTAAAAATGATAAACTTCAGAAGAAAAAACTTTGTCTTAAATAATAGATTGAGTTGATGAGTGTTTCTTAGTATAGAGGAAAATGTCAAAATGTCCCTGAAGGGCCATGGAGACGAGAAGAGTGACAACTGACTGACATATGAGAGGAGTGTTAAATACACTATTGTGTTACATACACACCAACAACCTGGAGTGCCCGCTAGCAAAGTAATGTGCAACAAGTGAAGTACTCTGGATGTGGACAGAGCTAAACCATCTCATGATTTATGACCCATAAAATCTAGGAAACAGTGTTTCATGTCTAACTTATCTTATTAGATAGTAACAGTAACATAATAAATAAGAATTAGATAATTGTAATATAAACAATATACCTTCGGCTGCTCCCTTGTACTTACCCCAAGGGGTCACCACAGTGGATTAATCACCTGCCTCAGCCTGGGAGCACTGTGAGAGTCACTTTCTTTGATTTCTCCAGTGCTTTCAACACTATCCAACCTGCACTCCTGAGGGACAAACTGGAGCACATGGGGGTGGATCACCACCTCTCATCATGGTTTTTGGACTACCTCACAAATAGACCACAGTATGTGAGATCATGGGACTGTGTGTCTGACACGGTGGTCTGCAGCACGGGGACCCCCCAGGGAACAGTCCTGGCTCCGTTCCTCTTCACCCTCTACACTGCAGACTTCGCGTATCGCTCAGCAAACTGTCATCTGCAAAAGTTCTCTGATAGTTATTTTATGCAAATTTCCCCGCTGTGGGACAATAAAAGATTATCTTCTCTTAAATATCAGAAGTTAAACAAGAGCAGTCCAAGAGTGCATCACTCTGCTAAGGCTGAACAATCCAGAAATATCTATGTTTTAATAACTAGATCTGGATCAACTCCAGAGTTTGATCTCTCCTGAGTAGCGTCAAGTTCCACTACTGGTAAAATTTTCGTGCCAATGCAACCTAGCAAAAACAGAACCTCCTTGGCCAAGGTAACAGTTACATGTCAATTCTTTAAAAACAACAGAAAATCACCAACGTTTTATTCAAAATCTCAACTAAAACAAACACAAGAGCAGCCCGAGACCACGTTCCTCTGTCATGACTCAACAGCTCTGAAAAATCATTCATAAAATTCTTGGATCCAGATCTGGATTTGGATCAACTTCAAAATTTAGCCCCTTGGGGTCCACCTCCAGTAAAATTTTAAATAAAATCAATCTGCAACTTTTTGCTTAATCCACTTAACACGCTCACACTCACAGTGAAAGACAAAACAAACTGAACCAAATGCATAACATGCTTGGTGAAGGTTACAAAACATGAAATGTACCTTTCGGCTGCTCCCTTGTATTCTCCACCAAGGGGTCACCACAGCAGATTAATCCCCATCGGTAATTTGGCAGATGCTTTACGCCGGATGCCCTTCCTGACACAACCCTCCATAGTGTGAAGGGCTTGTGTCCCCACCTGGAATCGAAAATCGATTGAAAGGCAAATGCGCAAACCACTACGCCGCACATGCACTGCTAAATGGTGCCCCCTAGTGGAGAAATTTTTAGTTCACTTCTGCAGAGTGATTACCAAAAGTACCTTTAAGGGAGGAAGGAATAAATACAATCCCTGCAGCAAATGGGTGTTACCATTAGAGAGTAAGTCATTAAATTATAATGTACCTAAATAAGAAAACAGAAAAATAACCAGTATTTGTTGCCCTTTCAAATATTTAAACATTGAAAAAGTGCCTTTTTTAACATGCCGTCACAGCAAATGATTTTGTAGCCAGCTATTTGTTTTTTTGTTTAATAAATTTCAGCCGCTCTTCCAGTGAATCATTTCAAGCTCTGAAATTGTCGAGGCTCCCATGCATGCACAGCTTATTCATGATGTCTCCACAGCCTGTCAGTGATTTTGTGGTTAGTTTTTTTTGTTGCTGGCTGTCACACAACCAGAAAGCAGAACGTTTCTGCCAACGTGCCTAAAAGTTTGCAAATTTTTCTTTCCATCGCAGACTACTTCTTTCTCTCGTGTGCTATATTTGTCTTCACGGCCCAGTTTTAGTGTCACCATCCACAGAATTTAACAAGGTGGCTCTGTCTTATCCAGCTTTAAATGTTTCAGATGTTGACTTCTGTGCTGAGGTCGCAACTGAGGGTTCCTTCAGATGGTTTCTCTATATAAACCATGCCTGTGCGTGAAAGTAGCAGAGTGGAATTGTTCATAATATTCATGTGTATGAATTAAGTTTTCTCATTTTACTGTGAGAAGACCTGCAGGTTGCACTCTTAAATCAAAAGCTTTTATGCCAGTGTTGGCATGCACAAGAGCTCATTTTACTCTTGCGTGAAGTGGTGTGAAGCTGTGAATGAAGTTGAGAATGTCAACATTTTTCAAAATAAATTGAACCAGGCAACATTTGTCTTCTCTGACCAGCAACAGGCTGTAATGGATCGCACTAACACATTGAGATTAAAGACACACTTGTGTTAATGAATCAAGTCCAACTGCTTGTGTTTCTGTGTGCGCAGTTGTTAAGTATGTTAGACATGTCCGTTCCAGTCGTGGCCAAGTTCAGGCGCCTGTTGGACAGTCTGCCGAGGGAAACTCTACCTGACGTTGTCGCCTCGATGATCCGCACCTCAAACAAGGAGAAGCTCCAGGTGAAGCCCCTCTTGGGTCTGCCAAAATTGTATATACAACCAAAGCTTTTATTAAAATTTTGACTGGCTGTGTATATGCTGATTGTGCATGTAATGTGAGAGAATGTTACGGAAGAAAGTTGAAGCAGTCCAAAGAGAAGAACAAATTGGTGAACCCAAAGCTTTTCTGCAAAAGTGGAAGTAAATTAAGCTTTGAAAGTTACGGCAATTTTTGCAAGTGCCCCAAATTTTTTTTCGGTCTGCTGCCGTCATGCCCAGTTTATCTAAAAGTAGCTGCAGTTTGAGTCTGGAGACTGCACCAGTTATTTGAAGCCTATTATATAGTTCTTTTCTTCTAATATTTTGGCTAATAGCTTCCTGTAGGATGAACCTCTCACCAACTTGGCCAGCTTCCATTTTTATTGCCCATTTTCTAATACAATATTGTCAATTAAGCTGTCAAAGGTTGTAGTACCACAGCTTGTCTCTAAGTCTATTACTAAAGGAAAATTGTAGGTCAACCAGCCATAATACTAGAAATGAGTTCTGTTTTCTTTTATGGAATTTATATTTTTGTCTGTTTTTTACACTTTGGGTAATTTGATGCTTACATTTGTACTATTTTAAGGTTCAGTACTTTGCTTGTACTTCATATTGTACATTTAAAAAACAATCTGGAACAGCATGGTCTAAAACTTTTGGTCTGTAGTTTATTTTCAAACAATATTCTTTACACATGGTGTGACAATGTTGAGAGAATAAGTCAGTGTGTTTGGAAAAAATTTCCAGGTATTCTGACACTGAAGAATATTTTTTAAACTGCCACTGGATGGCATGAAAACAGGTAGCGGTTTGGGATGTTTTTCACAGTAAAATGTCAGTATAAATATTTTTGTACCTTCCCATGTGCTGTGAAGGTCCTGGACGCACTGTCCTTGGAGGAGCGTTTTAAGAAGGCCCTGCCCATGCTGACCAGACAGATCGAAGGGCTAAAACTGCTGCAGAAAACCAGAAAGATGAGTCCTGATAATGAGAAGAGGGTAACGGATATTTTTGAGTCCTACTCCTTGTCTTCATACTTTATACTGTGTTTACATGCATGAATCCACAGTCACCTGTATGATTCCCATCTGTTTAGGTGTTAGTGCGTAAAGGAACCGTGTTCCCTGGCCGGCAGTTCAGTTTGGATGAGGAGGATGAAGACGACGATGGAGATGACACAGCAGCCTTGGAGAGGAAGGTCCATGCGGCTAACATGCCTGAGGCTGCCCTCAAAATATGTATGAAAGAACTCAAGAGGTGAACTTGCTTCCATATTATACCTGCATCATGTCATACACAGCCTAGTATAAAGTGTATTTGGAGATACTACTTGTGTTGGATTGATGACATATGCTACTGCTGCTTCTATGCATGTAGCCCATGCACTATTACATGGTATAAAACCTTTTAAGTCAGAAGAATTATTTGTGAAAGTTCATCCATCTGAACATGATTCAGAGCTAAAATTAGCGTTAAATAAGTACTCCTGTGGTTTTTCTTAAGTGTGCAGTAATACTTTCCTGTCGAAAATCAGATTGGTGATGCATTTGATCTTATTCATTTTTACTCAGACTGAAAAAGATGCCTCAGTCAATGCCTGAGTATGCCCTGACCAGAAACTACTTGGACCTGATGGTGGAGTTGCCATGGAGCAAAAGCACCAAGGGTAAATCAGCTATGGACAATTTTTATTGGCGTTCAGCTTCGTTTTTTTTCTCTGGGTTTGCCAGATTTCATTGAGTTGAATGCTGACATTCTGGTGTATTACAAAGCTGGTTATAAAGTCCAGTCTGCCTACAAGCAGTCTTTGCCAAACCACTGTGGGATAAATATTTCCCCAGTGGTTTTTTTGTGTCTGTCAGTTGAAATTCTTTTTTTGTTCTCAAATTCAAATTTAAACCACCTCACACATAAACTCTTTAGATTGCCTGGACATCCGAGCTGCGCGTGCTCTTTTGGACAATGATCACTACGCCATGGACAAACTGAAGAGACGTGTGCTGGAGTACCTAGCTGTCAGGCAGCTGAAGACATCTCTCAAGGTGCTTCTTACTTAGCTCACAGTCCATTGATGTATAAAGACAAAATGTTGGGTAATGCATGAATCAGTTTTTTTTGTATTAATTTTTGAATCTCATGCTGTTGTGTCTTCAGGGTCCTATTCTATGTTTTGTGGGCCCTCCTGGAGTTGGTAAGACTAGTGTGGGACGGTCCATTGCCAGGACTCTGGGCAGAGAGTTCCACCGCATTGCTCTGGGAGGCGTTTGTGACCAGTCTGATATCCGAGGACACAGGTATGCTCATAAGATTGTTGCTCATCCACAGAATAGACTAAGTTTTCTACATATAATAACAGCCATGGTTGTTGAGATATGCTTTTAGCTGTGGGTTTGCATAGATCAGAATCAGAATCCTTTAATAATCTCAAGGGAGAAATTGATTGCATTACAGATGCTCTATAAGGTATTAATAATATAAATAATACGGAAAAGTGCAATTGGCAAAATAATAAATATGAATATATATGAAGATAGAAAATTAAATAAGAATAAATTAGCCTTAGTGTAGAAATTGTAATATGACCATTAAGTACTGTTATACAGATATGGCCAAAAAATAGTCCAGTTATTAAAGTGAGAAGCTGTAATGTTCGATGGCGTTCTGTGGGGCATCTCAGTGGAAGTCTGCCTCCACCTGGAATCGAACCAGGGACCTTTCACTTTTAAGGTGAATATGTAAATCACTACATTACGGGGACACTTTGAATATGTCTTACCTAATACACCCCTGCTAGTTATGTACATGTCTTTTAACCATTTTTTTCACATCTGGCAATTAACTTTAACAAACGAAAAAACATTTCTCTGAAAATGATCTGGGTACAAGGGTAAGACTGAAAATGGGTGAAAAAGCAGCCAATGGTCAAAGAAAAACTTTGGAATACCTTCTGAAACCCTGGAGAGCTATTGCTACTACTTTTTAAAAAAAATGAAAGAAAATCTGGTTCCTTTGAAGCAAAATATAAAGAAATAAGGGGTGATTCAAGACTTCTGCACAGTACTGTATGTTCACGTTGCATGATAAATTATTACCTTTCTCAAGAACAGAGAGAGAATTGTGTAATTTACACCACAGAAAAATGTTCTCACTGACCCTACTTTCAGTCACATTACGCAAACGATATACAGGTTCATAAGTCGAATACTGCACTTAGGCCTCATTGATGTGGCCTCTATGTGCAGCTCTTCTTCTGTTTTGTTGTTCTTCTCACACGAGGTGACATCCCACATCCTAACAGCTGGCAGATTGCGTATCCACATCCGCCCCTTCATAGACATATCTGTTGGAGATCACAAATTCTGCTCTGTAGTCAGTCTTCATCGGTTGATCTTTCCAATACTTGTCAAGTCTTCTCTTGAAGGTGTCGATTTTTGCCGATGCTACCACTTCCTCAGGCAGACTATTCCACATTCGGACTACTCTGTGTAAAGCTATATTTGTATATGTCCAGTCTGGCTCTTTTATGGTTCAGTTTTAGTGAATGACCTCTAGTGGATATATATCGCCCTGAACAGCCAAGATAGGGGAAAACTTATGAACACCTGTTCAAAAGCTTGCTGCTCTCTTCACTACAGCCTGCTCTTTTGCATTCTTTAAATCTTCATATCCCTACAGCCTAAATTTTTAAAAAATCGAGTAAACGCGTGAATCGTACATTTGTGAATAAGTAAAATAACAAAGAGCTTTACATATTATTAATGTAACAGCAGACCCTAGGGCTGACTCAGCTGAATCTGCCAACATTTTAATTCCTCAACTTCATTAAGATGTTGGCAGACGATTCCGCCGGAGGAAACCCCAGAAAACTCAGAACATGTAGAACTTTTGGATTTGCCACTGCTAATGTGTCCCTAGCAACCATGTACACATTGTGTCTTTGATATTAAGAACCTTGTAAAGATGTGCACAACCAACACTCCAAACTGATGTAGAATACACAAGGCAGTAATCATGCATACGCAAATATGGGGTCAAAAGCAGCTAAATTCTAACCTGAATGTCTAAAAATTAGTTGTGAGACAAAAAGGTCTACATGGTGGTTGGCCTTTGTTCTTTTTTTCTTAGGCAACATGCATTACTGTTATCTAGTTATATGGAAAATTACAAAATTGAATAGAATATTGTTTCACATCAGTATGAGTACATTTTGTTGATGGAGGAACTTTTACTCAGTGGATGTGTATTGGAGCATAAAAATAAGCTCACATAGCATAAGAGATTACATTTCAAACATTATAAATCATGCTGACAAAGGTCATGAAGCTCACATTGGAAAAATTATGTTTTTTCTAATCTTTTCCTTAACATACCCAATTGGGAAAGGCACGATGAAACAGTCTTTATATCCAACAAGCTGGCACAAGTTGCAACTAAATTTCTTGGCAAGCCCTGCTGATATCCTTCCAGCATGCTTGAAAGTCCACCTGTGTGTAATTTAAACGCCTGATTAAAAGACATAAATGCAGTCAGCCAGTAGTCTAAAAACGTTTAACATGCATCCATTTAATAACCCATCAATTCTTAGAGCCCCGTGTTCTTTGTAGTAATGTTTATCAGCTTTAGTTTTCTTCTTACATGGACTCTGACTTTTTTATTTGGATGTTGAAACCTTATGTAAACATGAGGTTTGGCTGTAAAATCTGACAAAGCACACACATCACTCAGGGTGGCCTGCTGTGTACTGTTATGGGGTCTCATATCGGATTGACATTATATGTTTGTCTGTATGTGACCAATGAGGTGAGTGGAGCAAAAGAGTTTATCTCAGGTTACAGGGATGATTGCGCTGTTTTAAATAAAAGACTGATGCTTTACTAATCTAATTACAGCCAGATAAGAAACATGTGTATGGCCAGCCAACACACAGGAGTGCAAGAAATAAGGCGATTACACAGTTTGTTCAACTTCAAAATGTCTCTGAGGTTCTTTTTTTATTTGTATTTTTAAGGCTTTTTTATTTCCTACCTTTGAAGCCCACAAACTGCTTTTAGCTTATTCGCACTGGTAAACACTTGAAGCTTGCTTTGCATTAGGTTCATTCGTTACAGAGAATGTTGCACCTGTACTCATTTTCCTCAAAGTTTTGCAGTATTTCAGGGTAATGCCCTGCATATGTCTAGAATATGATGTGAGCCATTGGTTCGTTTGGAAATGAAACATTCGCAGTGCCGAGGCACTGTTTCACATCGTTGCCATGTCTCTAGGCGTACATATGTTGGGAGTATGCCTGGCCGGATTATCAATGGCTTGAAGACAGTGGGCGTCAATAATCCCGTGTTCCTCCTGGATGAAGTGGACAAGTTGGGGAAGAGCCTGCAAGGAGATCCTGCAGCTGCTCTGCTGGAGGTCAGTCTGCTTCTCTCTTTTACCTGTGGTGTAGTTTTATGTCTTCACTGATTATTAATGCTCTAAACACAACCTCAGCATTGCTGTCAAGTGTTCTGCCTTCTTGAGTCTTCAGATGAATTCCTATGCTAGTGCTCTTCAGTCTGTAAACCAACACATGACAGATTTGGTTCACTTATCATTCAAAGTTACAGTAGACAGAAAAAAGTTCCAAATTTTAAAATACAGTCCTCCTGCAGCAGTTTTCCCTTCTTTGTTTTATTTCCCTTACACTAGTTCAGCATTAACATATGCACTGCATCTGCTTCATATGAAGTTGAATTGGCCACAGCTGCACTTATGAATCTTAGAATATGCTGAACAGAAGTCTAGACTATCAGCAACATGTAGAAACATTCAGCATAGCTGCTTATCACTTGTTTTTATGGTGACTTATCCTGCACGCAGCCTAATTAGCAACTGCAACAAAGGTAGATATTACAGGGGAATGAAACAAGCAGCTTACGTTGGTTTAATTAATTTCTCATCAGAAGTTCTATTAGACTCTTTTTTTTTTTTTTTTCCCCCAAGGGTTTTTTTTTTTTTTTTGGTTTAATTAAAAAAAAA
>VUQH01018055.1:1759-18313 GCA_015106775.1 Etroplus canarensis | reverse complement strand
CTTGTTTGCAATGATGTTGGACAGACTGACAGATGAGGTCAGGCAGGAGTGGACTGCCGTGGACTATGATGTTTGCAGATGACATTGTGTAGTGAGAGTAGGGAGGAGGTGGGAGAGAACCTGGAGAGGTGGAGGTATGCACTGGAGAGAAGAGGAATGAAATTCAGCAGAAACAAGACAGAGTACGTGTGTGAATGAGAGGGAGGCAGGTGGAATGGTGAAGATGCAAGGAATAGAGGCGGTGAAGGTGGATGAGTTTAAATACTTGGGATCAACCATCCAAAGCAACGGACAGAGCACAAGAGAGGTGAAGAAGAGAGTTCAGTTTAATTCAATTCAATTTTATTTATATAGTGCCAATTCACAACAAAGTCCCCTCGAGGCGCTTCACACTGCAGGGTAAAGATACTACAGTGCTAAAGAGAAAACTCCAACAATCTGATGATCCCCTATGAGTAAGCACTTGGCAACCGTGGGAAGGAAAAACTCCCTTTTAACAGGAAGAAAATTCCAGCAGAACCAGGCTCAGGGAGGGGGAGCCATCTGCCTCGAGTTCAGGCAGGGTGGAGTGGGTGGAGACGAGTGTCAGGGGTGCTTTGTGACAGAAGGATAGCAGCAAGAGTGAAAGGGAAGGTTTACAAGCACTGACTAAAAAAAGACAGGATATGGACTTAGAGGTGGAAGAGTTGCAGATGTTGAGATTTTCACTGGGAGTGACCAGGATGGACAGGATTAGAAATGAGTACCTCAGAGGGACAGCTCAGGCTGAGATGGTTTGGATATGTTCAGAGGAGGGACAGTGGACATATTGGACAAAGGATGTTGAGGATGGAGCTGCCAGGCAGGAGGAGAAGAGGAAGACCACAGAGAAGATTCATGGATGTAGTGAAGGAGGACATGCAGGGAGAAGTCGAAAGAAGAAGTAGATCATATGTTAAGTGATATTATTGTGTTGCCTCTTAACGAATGACTACATTTTGCTGACTGTTTACATGCTCCAGATTAACTGGAGACAAAACACATGTAAGGGAAAACGCTTTCTGTTGCTGCTTTGAGGGAAAAAAAGAGTTAATCACCGAGCCACCTGAAGGGGGCGACAATAATTCGTCGCTGAGCGCGCTTCACCGACAGCCACAGAAGAAGAATGCTTATTTAAGTCAGTTTATTTTATGACAGCGGATATCAGCCGCTCAGTCCAAAAGCCGCCTTTGTGCTGTGAGAAGACGCGGTGCTACATGGGCAAGTCGCGGGATTTGAGCGAGTTCGAGCGGGGCATGGTAGTGGGTTCCCGCATCGGCGGGTACAGCGTCTCCCAAACGGCGAACCTGTTGGGTTTTTCACGGACTGCGGTGTCTCGGGTTTTCAGGGAATGGTGCGAGAAGAGGAAAACCTCCAGCGACCGCGGGTCGGGCGGGAGGAAGCGGCTTGTCGATGAGAACGGCGAGCGGATCCTGGAGAGGATGGTGGAGGCTAACAGCCAAGCTACGAGCGCGGAGATCCAGGCCCTGTACAACAACAGCGGAGTGGAGAAGCCCATCTCGCTGAGGACTACCCGGCGGACCCTGAAGAGGCTGGGATACAGCCGCACCACGCAGCCGCAGGAGCTCCTCGTGGCGGCCGGGCTGGAAGCTATAAGTGAGTGCACGGCGGGCCTGGAGCAGCCGGACGCCTCTAAGGACTCGGAGACAAAGATCGAGCCCTCTACCGCGGACACTGCGTGCTGCAGCGGGGGAAACACGGAGACATGAGTGCGAAGAACTACGAAGAACTGGATTATTCCATTATGGCGTCCCATTCTTTCCAAAGAAAGTTGCCGGCTGTAAAGCAATCCTCGTTACTGAAGAAAATAAGCCTTTTTTTTTTTTTTTTTTTTTTAAAAGTTGCGCTTACTCAGATGTTTTACAAGGTGTTTGTTTTGGATTGCATTCATTGTTTTTGATTTGATGCGGTCAGCTGTGCAGAGAACTTTTACCCACGCTGATTTAGTTACTTTAAAAACAATTAAAAGAATTCTGTATCCAGATGTTGGATCTTTTATTCAATCAGGGGCGATCCTACAATCACACCTTTAGGGGGGCCCCGGCCCCCAGTCGCAATGTTGAGCACACGTCGCTTTGCAATCAAAGCAGTGAGCTGCTTTTAGTAAAATGAATTATGGAATATGATGCTTGCAGACATCTTCAGCGTCGGTTACAGTGTTGCTTTCTAAAGCAGTTGAACTAGCAGACCTACACGGAAATCTGGAATTTTTTTTTTTTTTTCATAAGTACACTACCGGTCAAAAGTGTGGATACGCTTGGCTGTAGTGGAGTACGGCCAAGCATGTCCAAGTCATGTATATTTGTGGATGACACAGCAAACTGTGTTCACAGACCCCCATTTCTAAAAGCTTTCCTGAGCCCATGCAGTGATCTCCATGACAGAATTTTGCCTGTTTGCAATGCAGTGCTGCCTGAAGGCTCAAAGATCACAAGCATCCAGTATTGGTTTTGGCTGTGTCCCTTGCACACCCACATATCTCCAGATCCTGATTCTTTTGATATCATCATGCACTGGTGATGATGGCATATTCAATGTCTTTGCATTTTTACATTGAGGAACATATTTCTAAAATTGTCTCACAATTTGTAAGCACAGTTTCTGGCAGATTGCTGAGCCTCTGCCCATCTTTACTTCTGAGAGACTCTGTCTCTCTAAGGTGCTTGTTTTATACCCGATCACATTACAGCCTGTTGCCAATTGACCCTGAAGCTGTTTCTTTTGTAGCACCACTTACTTTTCCAGCCTTACACTACTTGTCCAAAAGTTTGGACACGCTTGGCCATAGTGGAGTATGGCCAAGTGTGTCCAAAGTTTTGACTGGTAGTCTAAGTATTAGTAATAACTGAATAATACAAATATCATGTAATGTCAAGAGCATAGCCAAAAGCCACGCTTAAAAGGGAGGTTTTAAGTTTCAGATTATAGGTTTAAACACTTCCAGCTGCTCTCTGATTCTCCAGACTGTTCCAGCAGCTCAGGGCATAAAAGCTGAAAACTCTCCAAACGTTTTTGTCCTGCAGATCAGAGCAACGAGAAGATTTGTGCCAGGGGATCTGAGGCTGTATTGGTTCATACGCTGCCAGCATGTGAGGCCATGAAGTGCTTTGAAAACGAGTAATTTTAAAATCAATATGGAAACCACCAGGCAGCCAATACAGGGACTTTAACACTGGTGTAAATGTGCTCTCTCTGGTCCTAGTAAGCAATCTGGCTGTAGAGTTCTGAATCAGTGTTGGTGAATGTAAAACATTTTTAGGTGGACCAGGTAGCCGAGCATTACAAAAACTGAACCTGATGGATATACAGTACTATGCAAAAGTCTTGATCCACTCCTCGTTTCTTCATGTTTTGCTCCCAAGGAGCCAGATTTTCTTTTTTAAGTGGTCTTGAGCAATAGTTCTCCAGGCGTTCTGAAGGTCTTCCAATGGTTTTCTTTGGACATTGGCTGCTTTTTGAATAATTTTCAGTTCAATTCCTGTGACTGACTATCTTCAGAGGATTTTTTTTCTTTAAGCCACTCAACACTGACCTATGAATCATTCAAGCATAAAAAAGGCATCTAACAGCTAGGATGAACCAGTGTGTTGTGTCAACACATTTCAGGCAACTTAGCAAAGAAGCAGTTTTAAATGGTAAATGGACTGGTACTTACATAACACACTCAAGCTTCATTCACCCATTCACACAGTGTTTTATTCTATGCCTTTAAGTACATTATCACGCACACATTCATGCTCTGATGGATGCATCGGGAGCAATTTCGGGTTCAGTGTCTTTCCCAAGGACACTTCGGTACGTAGACTGGAGAAGCCAGGGATCAAACCGCCAACCTTCATGGTGGAAGACGAGCTGCTCTGCCTCCTGAGCCACAGCTGCCCCTATCAAGCTTTAGGCAATTTGTTACTAGCAGCCTGTCACAAAACACATCATTTGTTCCCATTTCTTTTAATTGAGTCTACAAAAATGCCAAAGATAGTACAGTGATCCATCTACTACTATTCACAAAAGCCTCATCAGAAATGGTCTCAATGGAAGGGTGCAAGAAGCCATTGTTAAGGAAGGGAAGCAGGGAGAAAAGGCTGAGGTATTCCAAACTACACAAGAACTAGATGAAAAAACAGGGACAGCAGGGCTTATGGAGTGATGACTGGACCTGGACATTATTGAAGCAGTGTGGGATCATCTTGACAGAGAACTGAACAAAAGGCAGCCAACATCCAAAGAAGAGCTCTGGAATGTCCTTCAAGAAGCCTGGAGAGCTATTCCTAAAGGCTAATTAAAGGAATGACAAGAAAGCATTCCTAAGAGTGTCCTGGCTTTGGTGAGCAATAAAGGTGCTGATAGCAAATATTGGCTTTCAAGCTCAGAACTGTACAAACCCTGTTTTTGCCCTATGTACTGTATTTCAATTTATGGTTATATGTTTCAGTAAATCATTGCACCTAATTCCTATTTACCTAGCAAAATATAAAGAAATGAGGACGCCACAAAGCTAGACCTGTCAACATATAGGGGCACACAACACCGGCATATCCAAATTTCAAAACAAGACACATCATTCTGAGTGGATTTGAACTACCCTGCAGTACAACCCATATAACCTCCACTTATTTTAGGCTACTGTTTGACCTCCTGAGACCTTGCATCTTTTTGCTTTTCTGTACTATTTTACTTAACAGGTAAAAAAACACAAGCAGTACTCTAAAAATACTCCTTTCAAATAGCAAATGTGATTCTAAAGCATTGGTATTTAGTTACAGTTTTCAAATAGTCATAAAAAAATTAGATGGAACCATATGCTGCATTTTTTTATTTGCTCTACATACACTACTCACAAAAAGTTAAGGATATTAGGCTTTTGAGTGCTTAACGGCAAAATTCATAACTGGTGTTTGATCCATGAAGTCATCAGTAAATTTTCTGGTTCAATTAGGATTGGTATTTATCTTCATCATGCTGTTCAGATTTTGACATCATGAGACCAAGATGACACCTAACAATTGGTCAAGAGTGCTTCATCATTGTGAGGCTTCAAACAGGATGTTCTCAGAGGGCAGTGTCCACTGAGCTTAGAGTGTCATCAGCAGGTTGCTACAGAGAGACTGGAAGAGTCACAGAAGTCAAGCTGTAATTGATGGTCAAGATCACATGACAAATTATTGAGACATTGACATTTTTTGTTGTGGTATACCCACCACTGTTGTTTGCTTTTGTTTCAGTTAACTGTTTGAGATGAGGAAATCACCATTTCTTACTTCTACTTAAATGCCCTACTTTCATGATATATTATCACTGTAGCGTCAAATTTTTACATTTTCCGTAAATTCCACCCAAAAGCCAAATATCCTTAAAGATTGAATTGAATTTACAATTTTGGTTTTATGAAGATGCTTTTTCCCTGCATACCATACCATGAAGATATGGGAAAGAGGTGACAATTAGCGAGCAGCAGTATGGCTTCATGCTGAGAAAGAGTAGCTGCAAAGTTTGCTTTGAGAGAGTTGATGGAGAAGTATAGAAAAGGTCAGAAGGAGTCTGTCTTTGTGGAGCCAGAGAAAGCATATAGGATAGCACAGGGTGCCAAGAGAGGAACTGTGGTATTGTATGAGGAAGTCAGGAGTGGCAGAGATGCATATATGGGTGGTGCAGGACATGTATGAGGACAGTGAGACAGTGGTGAGGTGTGCAGTAGGAGTGACAGATGGGTTCAAGATGGGGGTGGGATTACATCAGGGCTCAGCTCTGAGCGACTTTTTTTATGCAAAGGTGATGGACAGGTTGACAGAGGTGGTCAGGGCAGGAGTGGACTATGATGTTTGCAGATGACATCGTGATCTGTAGTGAGAGTAGGGAGGAGGCGGAAGAGAGCCTGGAGGGGTGGAGGTATGCAATGGAGAGAAGAGGAATTAAATTCAGCAGAAGCAAGACAGAGCACAACTGTGCGAATGAGGAGGAGGCAGGAGGAACGGTAAAGATGCAAGGAGTAGAGGCAGTGAAGGTGAATGAGTTTACGGTAAATAAACTGGGGTCAACCAGCCAAAGAAATGACAGTGCACAAGAGAGGTGAAGAAGAGAGCGCAGGAAGGGTGGAGTTGTTGGAGGTGAGTGAAAGGAAGACAGCGACAAGAGTGAAAGGGAAGGTTTACAAGACTGCAGTGAGACCGATTACGATGTATGGTTTGGAGACGGTGGCGCAGACAAGAAAGATGTTGAGATTTTCGCTGGGAGTGACCAGGGTGGACGGGATTAGAAACGAGGCCATCAGAGGGACAGCTCAGGTTGAGAAGTTTGGAGACAAAGTCAGTTGGACAAAGCATGTTGAAGATGGAGCTGCCAAGCAGGAGGAGAAGAGGAAGAGCAGAGAGAAGGCTCGAGGATGTAGTGAAGGAGGGTTGGCGTGACGGAGGAGGGTGAGATGGAGGCAGATGATCCACTGGAACCCAGAAGAAGAATCAATAAAAGTTAGAAACAGCTTAAAAGATAGGGTTACAGGGACGGTTTTGGTTTTATGGATATGATTTCATCCTAAATAAGTGCTCAGTAAGTTTAGAGGTGATATGTTTTGTCAGGAGTCGCCTCTTTTAAAAAATGTGGAAAGTGAGATTCCAGATTTTTAAAAAAATGTGTTGAACTAAATACGCAGGATATAAAAATAACCAATAAAGACTGCACATAAAGCAGCGTCTCGATAATCTTCTTACTTTGATTTGAATTATTCTCGATTTTCCATTTGTTGCCTCTATTAAATAAAGTTGTATATAAACACCCACGTGACAGTGTCTGCGGTCATATGACAGAAGCGACGCGGAAACAGTAAAACTGAAAGCTCACAACAACAACAGCAAAAAGAAGAGGAGACTCCATCTGTTTCCTCTGTCAGTGGAGTCTTCTGGACTTCCTCGCCCCTGTTCTGTATTTGACACTTTCTGGAGGCCCAACCGGACTCGCTGTTAGCCGTGACATTGTGGTTTATTGAACTTCCGCGTTGCCGCCTGGCTGTAAATATGCTCGCCGCGCTCCTTCTGGTCTCCGCTGCCGTTTCTCGGGCTTCGGCTCGGTACACCGCGGACTGGACGAGTCTGGACGCCAGGCCGCTGCCGTCATGGTACGACGAAGCCAAGCTGGGGATTTTCATCCACTGGGGCGTGTTTTCTGTGCCCGGGTTCGGCAGCGAGTGGTTCTGGTGGCACTGGCAGGGCCAGCAGCCTCCGGATCAGAAGTGTGTGAGCTACATGTCCAAGAACTACCCGCCCGGGTTCAGCTACCCCGAGTTCGCGCCTCAGTTCCGCGCTCAGTTCTTCGAGCCGGCGGAGTGGGCGGACATGTTCAAAGCTTCCGGTGCCAGGTGAGTACGCAGTCAGGTGTATTTCTGTCTTTAGATCGGGGTGATTTTTGTACAGTTCAGCAGTTGCAGCTGAACGTCTCTATGTGCTTGGCACATCTAGCCACTGGGATTTTTGTCAGTTCTTCAAAGCAAGACTGCTTCTGCTCCTCCAGGTTGGATGGGTTCTGCTAGTGCACAGCAAACTTCAAGTCATGCCACAGATTCTCAGTTGGATTGAGGTCTGGGCTGTGAGTAGGCCAATCCAACACATTTACACGTTTCCCCCCCTTAAACCTCTCGAGTGTTGTTTTAGAAGTACGCTTAGGGTCATTGTCCTGCTGTAAGGTCAACCTTTTGTCCCAGTCCCAAATCCCTGAAAGTCTCGAACAGGTTTTCTTCAATAATTTTCCTGCACCATCCATCATTTCTTCAGTTCTGTGCAGTTTCCCAGTTCCTGCTGATGATAAACATCCCCACAGCAAGATACTGTCAGACACAGGGGTGGTACCAGACGTAGCGTTTTCCTTGATGACCCAAAAGTTCAGTTTTACTCTCATCTGACCAGAGGACCTTGCTCCATATGTTTGGGGAGTCTCCCACAAGCATTTTGGTGAACTCTTAGTGTGCTTTCTTATTTTTTTTCTGTAAGAAACAGCTTTTTTCTGGACACTCTGTGGAGTGTCCGGCTTGTCGTGGTCCTATGGACAGATACACCATCTCTGTTGCGGGGCTTTCCAGCTCCTTCGGGCTTACCTTTGGGCTCTTTGTTGCTGCTCTGACTAATGCCCTTCTTGCCCGGTCTGTGAGTTTTTGTGGACAGCCCTCTCTAGACAGGTTTGCTGTGGTGCCGTATTTTTTCCATTTTGTGATGATGGAAAAAAAAAAAGAAAACACAAGAACAAGACATTAGCGCCAAAAGAAAGTGCGGTAGCAGCAATTGAGGTATTGCAGATTTTGTGTGTGTGTGTAAGTCAGAGAGAGAGAGAAAGAGAGAGAGGGACAGGTTTACAGTCCTGCAGTCCTGGGTTTGTGTGTGTGTGTGTGAGTGTGAGGGGGACTCTTGTGTAGTACAGTCCTGGGTTATTGAGGAACCTGATGGCTTGAGGGAAGAAACTGTTGGACAGTCTGGTTGTGAGGGCCCGAATGCAACTGCATCTTTAAATGTTTTTAATTTATCAATCACTTTTTTTGTCTCTAAATGTGAACACTTGATTATGTACACGGCAACTGTCTTAAAGTTTGGGTGGCAAACACATGCCTGTTTGACATGCACCTTCTCTGAAATACCTTCATTTATACCTAGGGTGGCCAGATGTCCCTCTTTTTGTGGGACTGCATAGCATTTTTTATTTGTCTCCCTGTCCCACATATTGAGATGATGTCCCACATTTTGACTGGCTCTGCAGGACATGAACTTTTCTAAAGTCTGGCTTGTATCTAATGCATGTGAAGAAAGCAGGAAAGGTGTTTTATTATAGTAAAATGCAGACTAACCTTTCTTTTGCTGCCAGTGATAGGCCCAGCAGGGAAAGTTGCGAGTCACCAAAAATCATACACCCTGCAGAAGTTGGTGAATATGATGGAAACCACCACAAAGAAAACAAAAGTTAATACTGAGAAATAGAGTTTTGGGCTTTTTTTGAGTTAATTTCAGTATCTCGCAAGGAAAAAATGGTATGATGTGATACAGTGTATATATGTGTGCCATAATTGTCTGAAAGTAGAAAAACAATACAGGAGCACGAGACAGTGACAACGAACTTCAGCTTTCCTTTATCCTTTTTTTGTTTACTTGACAAGGGAGTTGAAAAATGTATATTATCTGAATACAATTTTTAATTTGCATACTAAATACTAAACCTGCACACTTTAAGTCAGAGCTCAGAATTTCAGACTACCTCCCAGCATGGCTAATGTGTCCCACATTGTCACACACAAACATGGCCTTTGCCCCACATTTAGTTTGCTGGGATCTGGTCGCCCTGTCCATTGTACTGTTTTACTCACATACTTTCACCATTGCAGATATGTTGTCCTGACTGCCAAGCATCATGAAGGATTTACTAACTGGGGATCTCCAAACTCCTGGAACTGGAATTCTCTTGATACTGGCCCTCACAGGGACCTGGTGGGAGATCTGGGAGATGCTGTGCGTAACAGGTGAGACCTCAAAACATTAACTTATGGAGCTCTTTGGAGGTGGTTATTGTTGACTTATCCAGGTAACTTTAGGGTTAACTCTGGATTTTCGGTACTGCGACGGCAGTTCACTTTTTGTCTCGTGTGAAATCCCCACCTACTGACCTATCAGTTTTCCGGAAAATGGTGTCAAACATCCTGAAAGATCCCTTGGACCTCTGTGCATGGATAGCAGGCGTGTCTAAAGTTTTCATAATGGCACCAAAAGTCTTAAGCATAAGTAATAAATACAGATTAAATAATAATTATTACAAATTAAATATTACATCAATATTATTTTTCTATAAGCCTTATTATATGATCCAAAAAGAGAGCGCCTGTTTTTACTTATCTGATTTGTAGTCTAAATCAGATTTGCATAGAGACTAAACCTACATTTGAATGTTTTTTTATGTTTGTTCCTTATTTGCTCTCAGACCATTAAACAGCACAGGGCTGCAGCTGAAAGAATAAAAATGAATACTGTCTCACACACATCTGAACATGAATTTAATGGAATAACGACTATCAGCTGTCAGATTCTCCTGTGTCTTAATGTGAATAATGATAGGCTGAACTTTATTAGTACAGCGCTTCAGTCACATACACATTCATGCAGCACTTTTAATACTAAACTACTGTACAGCGTTCTACCTGTTTCAGATGTGCTTGCTGTTTTATCTGCAGCAGCTGTTTCAATTTCAGCCTGTGTTTAATCGTTTCATGTTTTTTTTAATGTTATGGTTTCATCTTCTTAAATATCTTCATGTGACCGCTTATCCTGATTACCAAAGTTAGGTCAAATTGAGCCAGACAACAGAAAAATATCCTGGGTATGTTTCACTTGCTTTTTAGTTCAGGGCTCAGATGTGACAATTTCACCCCACTGCCTTCACCTATAGTGCTACCTTTATTTTCGTAATGGGTTTAATTTAATAACATGGGCAACATGCAGTCCAATTTCATCATAAGTGGGCCAGACCAGCCAAACTATCGCCTAATTACCTATCAAAAAGCCACCTCCAAATTTTTTAACTACACATTCAGTCCATGAGATGTCTTAAGAAAAGAAGTGCAGTTTTAACAACGTGTCTCAGTTTTTCCACATTACAAAGAAATACTTTTCTTAGTGAATCAAAGAAAGCCTTTAACATTTCTTATTGGGCCTACACTGTAAGAAATAAATGATTTTGTCCTGTAAATAAAAATCAGAAATTAAATGTGCATTTACAGAAAATGTAATTTTTTTACTTTGTAAAAAAAAAAAAACTGCTAAAATTTCTGTTGTACATGGCGAAAAAGGAACTTTCCTGTTATTGAACTGAATACTAACAGAAAAAAAAGAATGATTTTTTTTCTTGATTTTTCTCTTTGGAATATGACAGGCCATGGGTTATGTCTTTGCCAGTTAAGACTGCAAAACTTAGTAAAATTCAGGTAACACCCCCAAATTTATGCTCTACTTTGAAATTTCCACATTTTCGAAACCCATTAAGTCTGTCAGATTGTACCCTTTTGTGAGTCAAATGTGGCCCGTGGGCCATATGTTTGACACCTCTGCCTTAGAGTCTCGCATCTGACAAATGATTATTTTTTTAAGGACTAAGTGAAACATTGTTGCAGCTATGTGTATCAATGATTTGACGTTTCCACCACTGGCAGGGTTAGGGAAATGCACTGATTTGTTACTGTCGTGCAGTCATTGCTGAGGGCTGCCGAGACCATCTCCTTTGATTTCAGTTCATTCTCTGCATTGATGTATCTAAATGTTTAGTTGGGGGGGGGACTAAGAGTTGCATTTGCATGTATTGCCTTCATTTAAAGGTTTGTAATGTCTCTCCTTAGGTCATTGCACTATGGACTCTATAACTCCTTGTACGAGTGGTTCCACCCTCTCTATCTTATTGACAAGAAGAATGGATTCAAAACGCAGGAGTTTGTACTGCATAAATTACTTCCAGAGCTTTATAACATGGTTGTAAGGTATGTAGCCCTTAAAATACTGCATCAAATGATTGCACTTTCTGTGTGTTTCTTGCACAGAATATTTTTAGATGTTGTTGGCCTTTTAGAGCACAGCATGAAGGTACCTTTTCCTTTCTGTTGTTTTGTAGGTACCGACCTGAAGTGATCTGGTCTGATGGGGACTGGGAAGCACCCGACACCTACTGGAACTCCACTCAATTCCTGGCCTGGCTCTACAATGACAGCCCTGTTAAAGTAAGTGTCTTTATGACAAGGCAGTGTTTTCCACATGTAAATTTAACTGTAGCAGGTTGCTTAGGTATAGCAATGACCAACCTTTATATTTGTTCATTTTTTGGCATTTTTTCCTCTCATCTAAGAAAGCAGTGCTATCCATTGTGGATTTAGTAGCGGACAGTCTCTTCACTCTTATTTTGAAAGTTAAGTTTCTGCTGACCAAACAGCCGCTGCCCTTCCTGTCTCGTGATTCCCTACCAGTTGGCTCGCTGACCAGGTTTCTGTTGTGGTGGTGCTTGCTCTCATTCAGCTGAGTCTTTCATCCTGTGGTCAGTTGGACGTCCACTCCACCTTATTGCACTGTAGCTGGTGACATTGATCCCCTGTGTGGAGATCCCCTATGAACTGGAGGGCCACTCTGTCCAGAACCTGCAGCAAGCGGAGATCTGGTTCATGTGTCACTACATTGAACACTACCCTGCAGAGCAGAACAAGGACTACTGTCGCCAGCTGCAGTCCAAGGTGGTGGAGTCGAAGTCTTTCTGCAGGATGAGAGACTCTCTGGAGAGGCAGCGAATTACATTTCTCATTTATTTATTCATTTGTCGCAAAGTACTAGGCAAATAAAATATATTAATTTAAGATAGCATATGCACACATTCTCGGCTGCAATGTGGATACATGTGTGTACCTCTGCATAATCTGTGGGAAACGCTGCAAGGAACCAATACGTAACTGTGCAAGAACAGCGTAGTCTGATTTTTAAAAAAATGTAAAAGATTAAAAATATGTAACCAGTGATCGTTTCAGCGTGGGTACTTTTACTAACCAGCTCAGCCATTTTTAGGATACTGTTGTGACCAATGACCGATGGGGAGCTGGCTGTGCCTGTAAGCATGGTGGCTACTATAACTGTGAAGACAAGTACACTCCAGGCCAGCTGCCGAAACACAAGTGGGAGAAATGCACATCTGTGGATACTCTATCCTGGGGTCACCGTCGAAACATGAAGTTGAACGAAACTATGCCACTGGCCGCCATTATTGAGGTGAGGATGCATATGCAAATATTAGTTTCTGAATATTATGACATCTTGAAAATTAGTTGTTTTTACAGAGATGGACGTGTCTATTTTAATGTGATTATTGTAAAGTTCTGTTCTCCTTTTGTTATGTTTATGTCCTACTTTTCAATCTAAAAAGTGTTGCTGTTTTAATCAGTCGTGTTACCTGAATACCAAACAAAACTTTGATCATGCTTACAATGGGTCAGTCTTTCATTCATCTGGTCTGAACTGTAAGTAATACCGTGACTGATTTCCTGCTTCCTCTTGTCTGTGCTTTTTTTTTGTTACAGGATCTGGTCCGCACTGTGGCTTTTGGGGGTAATTACCTTCTAAATGTGGGTCCCACAGCCGACGGGATGATCCCCCCTGTGTTTGAAGAGAGGCTAAGAGGAGTTGGAGCCTGGATGGAGGTCAACGGGGAGGCCATCTACGCCACCAAACCCTGGAGGGTGCAGACAGAAAACGCCACCGTACCAGTCTGGTGAGAAAATGGGAGTTTTGAGCCAGAAATCCGATGTCGCATCACATGATCCTGTGTTTCCTATCAGTAGAACTGAGAAGGACCTGCTTGCCTGGGTCCAGACTTTTGAATCCATCCACTTTAAATTATTTGCTTGAGCACAGCAGGAGGGCTAATCAGCTTCAAGGGATTAACACAGTTGTCTTTAAACTTAAAAATATGCATCAGTGTTGATTTAAATGATATTAAATACAGGCAGACACTTGTGATATCAGGCTACAGAAATCTGTGTGTAAACTGTATGTGTTGAATATTTCACACTTTGCAGAGCAGTGATTCTCAAACTCTGGGTTGCCACAAGGGATGTAACGATTCTTCAAGAGCGGGGCTCTGTTAGTACCTTGGTTTTTGGACCTCAGTTTTCATTCATAGCTTACTTTTTGTTTCTGAATAACAAAAAATACCATAGACCTCATCATGTGATCATGACTGGATTGTGAATAAATCCATTCCAGTTCACTTGTTACCTGAATAACCCATAAACATAAACGCAGCTTCACATGGGTATCACAGAACAGGAAGATGGAACCACGAAATCGCAGTGTCGATCTTGGTTTCAGCATTTTTGCACCACTAGTTGCCACCCAGGTGACCGACTGTTATTCTGCACAGTCTTCTTAGTATGTTAAATAACATGGTCTTCACGTATTCAGGTCGAGATTTAGATTTGCCATTTCAAGCCCTGGGTTTCCTTATGTAGACTAACTTGGAATTTTTAGGGTTAACTACAGGATAAAACTTGCTATGACCGTCTGCAGTGATCCCACAACTCATAAGAAGAGGAGCATTTTTCCGGGATCAAAATGGCCTTTGTGTTAATGCACACAAGCTATCAAGAGTTACGGCAGTGATCTCGCAGTCTGTACATTTTATTGTATTTTGTGCTTCAGTAAATGAAGCCTCACTTAAAAATAAACAGGTTAAAAATGCTATTATGACATATCCTGGTAATATTCCTTTGGTCTCTGTTTTTCTAGGTATACTTCTAAAGAGGCCACAGTCTATGCCATCATGACAGCCAAGCCTCCGATGCCCACACTGAAACTGTTGGAACCCAAAACTTCAGTCATCACGAAGGTGAAGACGGTGTTGTCCATGTTGAACTCACAGTTTGGAAATGCATGAAATGTAGAAAAACTATAAGTGACTTTTATCTCTCGTCCAGGTGACCTTGTTGGGGAATCCGACACCCTTATCCTGGTCCCCGGTCCAACCCAGTGCTGGCCTTATTGTCCTTTTGCCTGAGCTGCCTAACACTCCTGGTCAGGCATGGGTGCTCAAGCTAGATATCGTCCTGTGACCTTTAAACACTAAAAGCATTGAAACTCTTTAAGTCTTAATGTTTGAAATGAATCAACTCAGGGTTTTAATGTTTGACAGATAATGAGGAAACTTGCACCTCTACTAAGGGACATCATTTGTGTAATGATTTTGTATTGCCAGAATGAAAGAATGAAGCCATCCTCCTCAGTGATTGCTTTGTTTCTCTGAGGACTAAATGTCTCTGCATCTCTGTGGTGCTCTCTCATTTAATTATTCTATTTTTATGAATGGAAAGTGGATTGTGCTGTTCAGCTTGTGAAGCTTTCCTGGAAGTTTCTCAGCTTTCTAATTGGTGTTTCAGAAAGGATTCATTATTTCACTGATTTGTTTTGAAAATGAGTATTCAATATACAAAGCATTCCTTTTACTTTACTTAGCGCTGTTAAATTTGGGGAATAAAGTTTAAATTTGATTCTACTTATAACTGTTCTGTGGTTATTGAACTCCCAAGCAGGGTCAGTCAAGAAGCTGGTATTTTGGCAGTTGCAAGATGCCTCCTTTTTTTATGCATTAATGTCTCAGGTGGCATGTACAAATGGTAACATTATACTCATGGTGGACTGTTTTGATGTTTTTTTACTTTCATTTTTATCAATCCCCTTAAGTGCCACAGAAGGCCATCCCTTATTCGTCTTCCACACTTTGATATTAAAGTAACCAGTGACCTTTGATATCAAGAGGGTAAAGCAACATGTTCTTGAAACCTAACTGGATATTTATTCTCTCAAGCAGTGGTTGTGTTAACGGGCAAAAACGTCCCCTGAACGTGTCAGTCTGAGTTTAGACTTGGCTGATAAGAGACAGCCCACAGGGATGGAGCATTTGACGGAGAATGCCAGCGCTAAATTGTTTTTGTCCTCTCTTTTAACCTTTCTTAATAGCTTTATCTGGTCTGCTTAGAATTTGCATTGTAAATTCCTGCAGGCAGGGACAGACAGAAAATGGTAATTCTGTTTGGAGAATCCTTATCGTTGACCTCTGCTTTGCATTTTTGCTGTGTGCTATCAAGGTTAAAATATCAGTGCTGCAAAAAGATGTAAATCTGTAAAGTGATTTACCCTTGAGTTTAGTCTAGAATAATTTTATCTTCATTGGGGCGAGGTAATGCCTCTAGCCAGAAGCTGCTTTTTGCAACTGAAATTAGTTCTACTCAGCTGGTATACTTGCCAAAAAAGCACAGAAAATGTACAGCCTCTGGCCACTTTATTAGGTATACCTGATGAGCCAGTGCCATGGCAGCAACTCATCTCATTTAAGCATGTAGACATGGTCAAAATGAAGACCTGCTGAAGTTCAAACCAAGCATCAGGATGGGGAAAAAAGGTGCTATGTGACTTTGAATGTGGTATTGTTGTTGATGTTAGATGGCCTGGTCCGAGTATTTGAGAAACTCCAGACACACAAGCATCTCTAGGGTTTACAGAGAATGGTCTGCAAAAGAGAAAATGTCCAGTGACCTGCAGTTCTCTGGTTGAAAATACCTTGTTGATGTCATAGAAAGGCAGCTGTAGCTCAACTAACCAGTTATAACTGAAACATGCAGAAGAGCATCTCTTGAGCGCACATGGCCAACTTTGAAGCAGATGGGCTACAGCAGCAGAAGACCACACCAGGTGTCAGCTGTCAGGAGACTTAGTTTGCACGGTCTCACAAAAATTAGAAAGAGAAACAGTGCCTGGTCTTATGAGTCTCAATTTATGCTCCAACCTTCAGATAGTAGGGTCAGAATTTTGTGTAAACAACATGAAAGCATGGATCCATCCTGCCTTATATCAACAGTTCGGACTGCTCTTCCTGGGGCGCTGTGAGTGTGGCTGCTCCCAGGACACATAGTCAGGACTCCCTGGCTGGGATGGGTTGCCTTTTGGGGTTTGGGGTGAGTCCTAAGCCCACGGGGCC
>VUQH01018046.1:1974-30815 GCA_015106775.1 Etroplus canarensis | reverse complement strand
GCCCTTCCTTCAATTACCACCTCCTACTCTGAATCGAAAAAAAAAAAAAAAAGAGAAAACATGCTCAACATCAGATTTTAAGTGTTTTATGTTCCCTTTTTTGGGGCCACTCTAACTGACAAGAAGATGTTAAAAGTGTTCATGTTTTTTTCCCTTCCCCTGAGCGAAAAAAATGCTTCCCTCAAACAGCAGGGGAAAAAAAATGCAGGTGAGAAATCATACTGATGATGAGGATGGTCTGTGAATCCATCAGTGACAAGTGGAACTTATACTTCATTACAGTAGGATGAACAGACACACAGAGATGGAGAACATTAAGTAAAGAAGTAACTAACTACAGCTTAACTTAATTTAACATAAGACTATATTACTATACAAACTGACCACTGAAGAGTCATACAGACACATATTTAGTTAACTTTAATTTGACAAAGAAACAATTTCTTCTGAATGCAATAAATATTTTCTTTGTTTCTTTCCTGTCTCTTCCTCTCATTCAAACCTCATGCATTACACATTTAAACAACAATAATCACCAGCGTTTGCTTCTGATCATTTTTGCTGTCAGATCATTCAAACAGAGACAAAGCAAACAGAATATATGCTTAGTTACAAACCCCCCCCCCAAAAAAAACAAAGAAAAACTGAAAAATATGTCAGGAGAAGGTAAGCAAAGGTAAAATGCAAACAAAAATAAAAGTGTGAACATATTCTTCAAACTCTTGCTGGGGTTTTAGTCTATTTTCAAGCTTTTCCTACTCTTATGCCTTTTTGTGCAGAAGAAAACTTGCTGTTTCATGGATTGAAAAGCTGGTGATCTATCACAGTAAGACAAAGCCATCTCTTTTCTTGCCTTATGACCTAAGAAACTACTGCTCAAAGCTGCCATGGCAGTATAACTCCCTGAACCACTCTACTCCTTCAAGCTATGCCCCCACATTCATCAAAGTTCAGTTCAGGCTCTCATTCTTTGTCTCAGCATCTACTCTTAGTGTTTTCATTTTTTTCAGCAAGTGTACGTGTGATGATAGAAATGGCATGCATAAAAATCATGTGGTTCTTTGAAAATACAGAATCTTGGCCAAAAATGCTCTGTTGGGCATCAATTTTTAGAAATGTGTAACACATACACACACACACAAATAAAAAAAAAACCTATTACATCATATACACTACCAGTCAAAAGTTTTAGAACACCACAATTTTTCAGATTTTATCGAAATTCAAGCAGTTCAATGTCTCATTTCACTCTGAAATGAAAGCATAGAACAAACAAGCTATTGAAGTTCAAAAAGAAATCATGGAATAAACAAAAATGTATTCTAAACTGTTGACTCATCAAAGTAGCCACCTTTGGATGTAACAGCTGAACACACTCAAGACATTCTTTCTACAACATAAATAAAATATTCTTCAGCAAGTTCTTCCCAACTTTGTTGCAGAAGTTTCCAAAAATGTGTGGCACTTGTAGGTTGCTTTGCTTTCACTCTTCTGTCCAGTACATCCAAAACCAGCTCGATAGTGTTTAGGTCTGGAGGTTGTATGTTATGGTTTGTGGTATTTGGTATTGCGGGACTAGGTTCTGTTTAAGTCTAGGATGTTTGGTTTTCCTTTTTTCTGTCTCATTCTCGTTTCTTTTTGCATAATTCTGAAATGTACAATATTTTTCAGATTTAGGTAACCTTACTTTTTTTAACCTCTGGCAGGTCATCACATTAAATGTGCACATTGAATTCAAACACAGCAATAACCAGATGTGATGCTTTTCACTCACAAGAGATTCTTAATATCTCCCTGACCCCAGCCAGCATCTTTGAGAAACAAGCTGATGTATTGAAGGGGCCTGATTTTCCCTCATGATTATTGTACATTACTGTTAGCGCATAAAAGCTGGAAAAAGAGCATGAAGTATGGGGAAAATTCTGGATCAGATTCAACTTCATTTTGTTTCTATGCTTTAATGTGGACTCTGGCATTGCTCATAACTTGGTAGGTATACCAGAACATCAGTGACACATAGAAGTTCATCCAGGTCATGATCCCTCACAGTTTACAGGTTATTGTAATGTGTGATGTACAGAAAGAAAGTGATTAGTTTTCTTGTCACTGATTGGCTGCACTGCACAAACTAATGCATTTCCAGCTGCTCCCTTGTATTTTCTCCGAGGGGTCCCCACCGTGGATTGAACCACATCGGTAACTTGGCAGAGGTTTTGCTGCAGATGCCCTTCCTGAGGCAGCCATCCATGGTGGGAGGAGCTTGTGCCCCCACCTGCAATCAAACCAGGGACCTTTTGCTTGTAAGGTGAATGCATAAACCACTGTACTAGAGAGACACTATTGCACAGAATTAAACTCTAATGAAATGTCAAGGAGTCATATCCAAGACAAACTCATTAAACTCATTCACCACCAAATGAAAGTATCAGAGTTCAGGAATTTTATGACAACATGGTCAAAGACCATGGACACAAAAAGCATGAAAACACGTGAACACATCAGCGTGCCATAGTATTGCCCATATTAGGAATGTTAGCATAATGATGACAGGAAGGCACTAACTACACCTTCTGAAAGGATGATAGAAATAATGAATATAGGTACAGTTAATCAGAATCAGAATCAGAATACTTTATTAATCCCCTGGGGGGAAATTCCTTGTGTTACAGGCACTCCATTCAGCATACATAAGTATCAAGAGACTAAACAGCGAGACAGTGTAGAGCCACAACTATGCAGGTTTAAGGTGTAAGTCCAGATCTTAGTGGGAGGAGCTATACATTATAATAGGCAGTGACAGTTGAGTGTTGCAAACTTATGACAATATTATAAAAATAAATAAACTTAATGAAACAATTTATGTATAGCTCGGAAAGGGAAACACACACTAATTTTATGAACATTACAAACCAGGCCGCTTATGAATAACAAGTCTTATGTAAATGGAAAATTTCTTGTAAAATGAGAACTATAATCGTGACAACTAATGGTGAAGAGCCATTAGGTGATCACTGTCTGCAAGTTTCACTAAAATCTGACCAATACTGCAGGAGGAGCAGCAAAGTTGGTGAATTGTGGACAGACAGACAAACAGACAGGCAGACTGGTAAAGTTACTCACAATCTGTTATTGGGATAATGTTGCAAACTCTACAGCAGACGCAAAACCATAATATCTTGCAACTTTCGCCAAGGAGGTATAACAATAACTGAGTGTCCACAGTGGAGCTTCTTCGTGAGATTCACCCTTGCAACTTTACTCGTGTGACTTTCAGGACATGCGTAACTCTACCCCCTATTTACAACTCAATTCTCCTTCCTCACTCTGCTATACCCTTCTCATCTGTGCTCTATGTGTCCCCACTGCTCGAAAATAATCCCACCAATACAAACAGATACAGTCCTTCATCTGCTCCTAAATTCACTCCGGAAGTTAAGCCATCATCTGTGGTGAAAAGAGTATCAGGAGGATAAAAGTGTTTGGGGAAATACAGTTTGCTGAATGTTGTTTATACCCAGACATGAAATTACCTGTCAGTTTGGCTTGAAAAGGGACCCCAGCAATACTATTCTAATCACCTTGGCTGATGTCAAAGAACACCAGTCTGCCTGGTTTTCTTTATAAGTTTCTGGCTGGTTTCTGAAAGACTGTCAAAATATCACCTGGGAGAATGTCCAAAAAATTGCTCTGGGTGTGTTAGCATGATACTACGTACATATGTCTGTGTGCGCAATATATGCATAAAATATTTGCGTTGACTGGAAACTAGTGGCAGGAGAGTTGTTGGTGAACTCTGCAAATAAAATAATCAGATGTCTGCATCTTCTGCTAAACTTTCATGGAGAAATTATCTCCCTGAAACACATTTCTGAAAAGTCTTTAAACCACAGATAGGGGGTTCAAAACCTGCCTCCTGTGTTCAGGGTTGCTGCTGATATAGTGAGTCTTTTTTTAGAGGAAAAAAAAAGCATTGTGAATGAGGGGAGTATGTAATCATGATGCAATATGAATATAAAAAGAAAAAAATAGAGCAGTCATTCTGGATGAGATAATGCATTGAATTGCTGGGAAAGCAACCAAATAGATGCCCCAAAATAGCAGAGCAAAAACAAACCACAGAGCTTTTTTTCAAACCTGCACTACTAAATTCACATTGTTATTAGGCTGAGGAACTAGGTCAAACATCTACTAAAAAACTAAAGCTGATTTGGATTAGCAGGGTAAACTGTAAAAAAAAAACAAAAAAAAACAGATAATATATTATAACACAACATAATGTTACTTCATGTAACCTGAAATCTTTGTTTTATTTGAATGCAATGTATTGTAACAAGTAGCGATGTAAGAAAAGAGAATAATGCACTGATGTAAGACAGGATATAAAAGAATGATGTAAAATTACATGATACAGACAACATCCCATGGGGTAGCTGACATAAAATGTTCGTACACACTGCACTTAAATATTTTTTGAAGCAGCTGATTTGTTGCTCAAAGGACTTTAACTTGGAGAGGGGTTGTGATTAATTCTATTATTATTCTGAGGGCATGAAATATTACTGGTGTCTCACAGATATGGACAAGGTTTCTTTTTGCACTGGTGCTGAAACATACCTGGTTTTCACAATAGTGACAGATTCATCTCACACCTCTTTATCATATCAGGACTGACTTGGAACTATTTTAACCTAAATTACAAGCACTCTTTTGCACAAAGAGGCTGCAAACAAAACTAATTTATGTTTGAAATCTACAGTCTCTTAGATGGCAAACCTGTGACTTACTGCCCCACCACAACTCCAGCTTTCAAACCCAGAAGACAAACATGATCTCATAGTGAACAATTTTATTGTGGGATGGACACCAAAGGACACCATGTCCATATCTTTGCAACATCAGTAGCATTTGACAGAAAAACAGCCTCCTGTGGATTTTAGGTTGAGAATATATGGCACAGTCATGTGAAAAAGAACATTTTCACAAGACTCGATGCATTCCTGTGAAAAATAAAGTACAGTACACCAGTACTGCTTCATTAGGTATTAACAAATATAAATATAAGTAGCAACCAGCTGCTGCTACACAAATACACTTAATTAACTGATCATCAGCAAACATGACCAACGCTATAAAAGCAAACGTTTTGGGACTTTGCTGATCTGGAGCATTCCGGTGTGTGTTAACACAACTACACAATCTTCCCAAGAGTGTACGTTCCAGCAAATTTACCCCAAGGTCAAACTGTGCAATGCTCAGGGAAAGCTACATTGTTGACTCTACAGCCCTCAGCTGGCATGTTAAATGTTAAAGGTCATGACAGTACAATTAGAAAAGGACTGAACAGGTGCGGCTTGTTTGAAATAGTTGTCAGGAGAAAGTCTCTTCCCTTTAAAAAGAACATGGCAGCACAACTTAGGTTTCCAAAGTTGCATCTGAACAAATCAGAAGACAACTGGAACAATGCCCTTTGAATAGATGAGACCAAAGTGGAGATGTTGGGCCATAAGGCACAGCACCACATTTGGTGAAAATCAGACACAGCATATCAGCATAAACACCTCATACTAAATTTCAGGTGGGGGAGTGATAATTTGGGCTTGTTTCATAGCCTGGACACCCTACAGTCATTGAGTTGACGATGAACTCATCTGTAAACCAAAGTATTCCAGAGTCAAATGTGAGGTCATGTGTTCAACAGCTGAAGATTGGCTGAATTTGGGTCATGCAACAGGACAATGATCCCAAGCACACCAGCAATCTACAACAGAATGGCTGAAAAAGGAAAAAAAAACAAAACAAGGTTTTGCAAAGACCCAGTGAAAGTCCACGGCCTTAAAAGAGTTGTGTATAAACAAATGCACAAAAAGCTCAATAAACTGCAGGAACTTTGTAAAGAAGAGTGTTCCAAATTTCCTCTTCCTCTGATAAAGTCATCCGGAAAACAATTACGTTGAGTTATTGCTGATAAAGGTGGTTTTACAAGCCACTGAATTCTGAGTTTTTCACAGGACTGTATGTTTATATAGGCAAACCTTTGTGCCTATACCAATGGAACTTAAAGCATCATGACGTTAAAAAGTTTGGTACATTAAAAGAATTTTTAAAGGACATTATGGCAAACATTTCCAACAGCATCAACACACTGAAACATCTCCAGTTAAATTAAAAAGATCATACTCACCAACACAGAGTGGAAGTGGACTGTCCCATGCCCTTCTTTCCCCCCTCAGGCAGGTGAGCACCTCAGGACCTTTCAGGGTGTAGCCTGGGTCACAGCTATACGACACGGTGCTCCCTGCAAAATGACCCTTGTCCTCCCGCTTGTAACCAAACAGCGGAACACCTGGATCCTCACATTTCACCAGCTCAAAACCTTTAGCAGAGTGTGAAAATGCAAGAAAGGGAACATAGGAAGGTAAAGGAAGAAAGAATGATTGTGGCTTTCATGTAGCAGAGGAAATAAAGTAAAAAAACTGGACATAGCAAACACAAACCACACTCAAGGCTCAGTAATTAATCTAAAAAAAGGGCACATTGTGTTTGCTTGTGCAACAGAGTGAGTCACTTACTAGTAAAGTGTAGTTCAAAACCTTTACTGGTGTTATCCGCATTGCTGATGAACTCAAGCCACATAGAGCTGGAGGTGGAGTTCAGGGTTGTGTCTAGCAGCTCGTTGCCTGTAAATACCCCCAGCAGGCGAGCCTTATTACTGCTGCCATCAAAGACCTGGAAGGAAGAGAGAGAGTGGGAGGAAGTATTTGAATTAAGAGGATCAGGTGTGCACCCGCAGATATGCTAACAAGGCGACAAACAGACATGGGGAGGATACAACTCCCACCGCCCTCTCACTTTGAGTATGTCATCCTCCTCCAGTCTGAAATCCCGTGCTCGTAGCTGAATGCCTTTGCCAGGCTGTGTCTGGATGGAGTAGATGCATTCGTGGTTGTTGCCGTAGTAACCGGGGTAGTTGGGTGAGAGCAGCACCCCTTGCATGCCAGTCACGGATGAACCACATTCAGCTAGAGAAAAAGAGAGGGAGCAGAGAGAGAGAGAGAGAGAGAGAGAGAGGAGGTGGTGGTGTTGGAGAGAGCAGAGGACATGTCAATCGCTATATGCTTGAAACTCAGAGTGTATTTATTCATGCTGTCATGCATAGGGAGATGGGAGAGGTGATGGGGAGAGCAATATGGTTACTGACTATACCTGAATGTTGAGTGGCACATCATCATAATCGCAACGCAATCTGAATATGATTAACACTAATTTCAGCTCTATCTGAAAATTGCCTTTTCTGAATTGCATCACGGAAAAGTGAAGAAAAAAAATTAGGAGACAAAGTTTTCTATGGAAAAATAGCAGCCAGAATTTAAATGCCCACAGAGGAACCCTCACTTTTAACTTTGAAAATGCAGTGAAGTAAGATAAGGTAAGGTGATGGGGCTGTCTTGGAGGCATGTGGAGAAGAATCAAGTTTCTAAAATAAGGTTGAGAATGATAGAAGTATGAAAATATCAAAATGTGTCTCCACTGCCATCCTTCAAAGACCTGGTTTTATCTAGCGGCAAAAAAAAGACCAAGAAACTAAAAACTAGCAGCTTAAAGCTTCAGACAACTAAACATATGCAAAAGAGAAAGTAGGTATATACTCTTGAAATTGATTGGCCTACTTTACACAAACCTAAACTCTGACAAGCAAACATTTAGAAATAAATTAGATATTAATGGTGCAGTTAAAGAAAATGAATGTGACTTCACAATCATTGTATTTATTAAAATGTAATTGCTTGTTTTCAGCAGAGTGTAAATGCATAATTATCCGCTGTACCAATTAGGATCTAAGTTTAGAAACAAATACACACAAAACGGTAAAATGTCCCCAGAAAGTAAGTCATGCAGTTCCCAGTGTTTCCACACAATCACATTTTAATGGTGATTTTAGTTTAATAAACAGAGCCACATTGAGGACAAACACAAATAGGTCAGTGACTACTATGGTCAGTGATGTACCTAATATTATGAGCATAAAGATTTAATTAATTTTCATATGAAAAATACCCCTTAAAGTTCGTTGCATCATATATTCAACACACTGACCTACATCTATGTAGTCTGACCTGCCGTGTTTCACATGCATTAACAACAAGCAACATCAATAATTAGCATATTTAAGCTGTTTATTGCTGCCCTCATTAGTACTGCTACACTATGCAATTTGGACAAAGTCAAAAAGCCTCCACTTCTGGGAAGCTATCCAATGAAGAGGCAAAACTTGGGTGTATGGAGGGATGATAATGAGAAGAATTGAAAGAGAAATGCCTCATCGTCCAGCATGAATGACACTTTTGCACATCTCTTAATTTGTGGGCGTGTGTGAAAGGGCTAATGTGCTGGCATGTCATCGGGAGCTTTAGAGAGGTGGGTGACAAAAGCCAAAATAAAGCATGTGACCACCTACCCACACACCTTGGCAGAGGGGAGCTCCACACCCGCCTCCTGCCCCCTAAGCAGACCACCTTCGCTGGACCCTCCAGTCGGTACCCGGGGAAACAGGAGAAGATGAGGGCATCGCCCACTCCATACTGCAGTCCCTTTCTGGTACTGTAGGGTGGAATTCCAGGATCCTCACATGGCTCCAAATCATACTCTGGCAAAAGAAATAAAGAATAAACAACAAAAGGTGTGAATTAATGGCACTGGCAGATTAAAAAATAAATAACAATTGTGTGTGTGAGGCCCTTTTTCCTCCTTTAAGAAATCACATGGGTGACACTGTTAAACTATCTGTTATGTGTAAATTGTGAAATGGGCCAATTAAGACTTCTGTTATGCTTTGAAATTTAAGAAAATATAGATATATAAATAAGGTAAACCTTCTAAAATAGACAGATCTCATCTAAATCCAAGTTCACATCTAAGCATCAGAAGTCCATATGTCATTTATTAAGCTTATTCAAGCAGAGCCTTCAAAGGGACTTTGAAAGTAATCAAACCATTCCAAACATTAAAGCTTCCATTCATTTAGCTACTCAAAAGATTCAGCACTTGCTATTTTAAACCATCAATAACAAGCACAGTATATTTTGGAATATTCTTTTTCTACTATATCCTAATGTTCAGATCAAGGATTACTGTGAGAACAAGTGCAAGCAAAATTGTGCTCTTAGTAGGTAAAGAGCCACTACTGCTCTTTCCTAGCTTATTCATTTAAATTTAATCAGTTCTCTTGATGTTAACCATTTTACTATTAAATCTTGAGTGCATGCAATTACAGATAATATTTCCAGATGACATACTTAGTTTCTTGTCCATGGCAGCTTCTGCTTAACTACACACTGCTGTTTGCATCAATAACTTTTTGTAAGAGATTCTAATTATTGAAAAGATTTACTCTTTTCTACGCTCAACCTGAGACTGAAGTGGTTAATGTTCTAAACTTTTTAAATCCAGCCTCTTTGAAATGAATTGCATGGCTCAGCACTTAGACAAACTATCACTGTTTTCCTTTCTCGGTGCTGTCAAGGACTAAATTTATTCTTACCAGAGAAAGTGATGTTGAATCCCTCGTACGAAACAGAAAAGTCAGACAGAAAGCGGATCTGTGCCGTGTAGTTTCCAAACAAGCCAGCGCTGAGAGGCGGAGGCAATGTGGAGCCTGTCAGTCTCCAAAGGGGCTGAGAGAAACTTCCATTCTCTGTCACCAACAAATGATCATGAGGGCTTTCAAGGTGGAAGGTGTGGAAGGTGAACTGGACACCTGAATAAGAGGGGAAGAAAGAGCCATTCCTTAAATGTTTTGCTTATCCTTTTTGTACATGATTTAATTGAAGTTTTACTTGCCATTAACAAGCATATGCTTAAAAACATCCTTGAAAATAAGGTGAAAAAAGGCAAAAAAACACAATATTCTCAGTTTCATAATGCACAAAATATAAATTTCCAGTCCTTTCTGATACACATTACACCCCCGTAGATAAGTCTGCAAATAAAGCTTAGTCAATTCGATGTGAGAGCTTGACCAAAGGCTGCAGAGTCATCCCATGGCGCTGTAGCCCTAGGCCAGCCTCTCAGCAGCCTGGTCTTAAAAAGACAGCTTGTTCGGCAAAATAAAAAGGCCACTCAGTAGGGGGAAATGACATTGTAACGGAAATTGAATTTGACTGCTGCATGTGTTGACACAGAATTGCTCTGCTAACCTTTGCCATGGGAGGTCTCGATTATCCATGTGCAGTTCAGGTTATGCGGGTAAAAGTCTGGGAAGCCAGGAGACAAGATGGTGCCAGTGTTGCCCTGGATATAACCTCCACACAATGCTGGCGACACAGGGTGAATGGAAACAGTGGAAGATGGATGAAGGAGAAAGAGGACCGCAGAAGCAAAAATCAGAGAGGGCACGAAGACAAAAATAACATTTCCTGGAAAAAAAGCTAAAACTGTGTGTGCAATTCCAATGTGGAATAATGCATTTTACGAGAGGTGCCCTTCAAGATGGCACACGAAAAGAGAGAGTGGTATTATCAATATCATTACAGAGAGGACAGAAGAATCAATACTGTCCTTAAATATAAAAGCATTTACAGATGAGGAAAAAGGGAAACATCAAAGGGTATGCTCACTGCTGCACATATAAAACATTTCTGATGAAATGAAGCAGAAACTTTTAAAGTCTAAAACAAGAGTCCTTGAAAGAAATGCTATCATCTTATATGGATTTTATAATAACTCAGGAATATATAGCTATTTAAATGTGATGCAATATGAAGCAAAGTGCTTAAAATGATTTCTCATGTTTCATCTGTAACAACGCACAACAATGACTTTAGCTTTAATCCCATTTATGAGTAGGGAGAAATCTGGCAGGGGACCATTCATTTCTAGGTCAATAATATGGAACGTACCATCACAGCTAGGCAGGGGGCGACTCCATTGAAAATTGGGTTCACATTCTAAAGGCTCAGCATCACTTAGTGTGTACCCTGCGTCACAGCTAAATGTCACCAAAGCGCCAACATAAAAGTCATTGCCATGTCGCTGCCCATTGACGGGTATACCAGGATCCACACAGTGATCTGACTGTAGCTGAAGGGCTGCAGAGTAAGGGGAAAACAATGAGAAAATAAAGATTAAGTGACATTTGATCAAAGGCAGACACAAAACCTCAAAATCCACCTGCAGTGTAATTAGACTTATGGCTTCCTGCTTCAGTGGGTGAAGTGGAGGTCAAGAAATGTTAAAAGGCAGCTTGCTTTCATCAAGCAATCCTCATAAATGATTCAAGCAAATATCCTTTTTCGACAGAAATGAACCAATAAGAAGTTTCAAGGCACTTTTCCACCCAACCTTGCATGGTTTCTGGTGAAGTAGTGCTCATAGTGAATTATTGAAGCCTTGCATAGATTTAGCCACAGAGAAAGTGGAAAAGGTTACTAGTATGTGCCATAAAGTGAAAACGAGGGTAGTGAGAAATGTGCAAGTGTGAAACAATGGAAGTGTAAATACAGTCTTGAGTTTAGCAATGTGTCAAGGTAGGAATATCTGCAAGAAAAACCCATTCATGTTCTAATTCTAGGTGTTCTAATAAGAGTAACATCAGGGTGAAATGGAGAGCCTGCAGAGATTCCAGCCAAGACTAGATTACTTTAACAAGTGAGGAGTACAGTCAATAGCTTGCCATTGCCTATATGTAATAGCTTAATATCTATTAGGGTTTGTGATGCATAGCTGAATGAATTGCTTCCTGTTTTACTGGATGCTTTTTTGACTTTGTGTCATCATGTTCACAAGCTCTTACTTTCATAACGTATACGGAAGCCAATGTCAGAGTGGCTCTTGTCAGTGGAGAACAGGAGATACAGGAAATTGGAGGTGCTGATCAGGAATTGGGGAACCTGCGTGCCCTGGTAACTACCAATCAGAGGGGAAGAGGGGAAACGCCCATCACGGACCTCAAGGACATCATAGTTGACCTCAGTGCGAAACCTGAAAAGAGAAAATAAAGCCGTCTTTGGCAACAGCTCAAAAGATCCAAGAATATATGATGACTTACTTACTTAGTCCCCTTCATCGCCCCATTTTTTATCTTTTTTTAAATTATTATATGATGAAATGATTGTTTAAAAAAGTGAAACTGGAAAATTTTAACATGCATAATTTAATTTCAGATCCCATCATATTCATTGTGGAGTCAGATCTACAACAGACAAAATGGACCTTGTCCTTGAGCACCAGACCATCATATGACAATCATACATCCACTGTCATTCCTGTTCATTTGTTTGAAATAAAGAAGCACTAAAGCAGACCATCAACTAAAAAGAATGGGGGCTCTTAAAGTAAGAGCTGCATTAGCAGGTTGTGTCAAAAATAAAATTTGTCATATCCCATAAATATATTTGTGTTCTGCCAAATTATACAAAAAAAAGGGTATTAATGGCAGACTAACAGCTCATTTTCACCCAAGGGCCACCCCAAGGAGGTTAATGTCCACTTAAAAAATGAGTAAAATAAATTAATCAATTAAGATATAACCAATTAAAGGCAACGTAGAGACCCCCCCCCCAAAAAAATGTATTAATATATTTTTGATATCTAACAAATCAGAATCCTAACAGGTACATGCTGTGCCAACTAAAACAAACAGATTGATGCTCCTTTTAGGAAATCCTGAGACATTTGGCTTTGGTGGGTGTATACAGTGTTTTAGTAGCACGTATGTGTGTGAGTATGTGTGCTTGTGTCTTTGTTGCCTGAGCTGCTTCATCTTCAAAGCCATGAATAAATTGCTTAGTTTCAGAACCATGTCATCTAAATGAAGCGGTTTGTGATATTTTATTGATGTTACATAAAAATTAAAGAGCAACAAACATTTATGCTGTATTCATTTTGCATGGCATGCTGTCGTAGAAGGGATGAGGATGAGATGGGTTCGCAAGGATGAGCCTTAGTGAAACACTAATGTAGCGTTTGATCCTACAACTGTCTCCTTCTCTCTCTTTCTCTCTCTCAAACATCAGGACAAATTACATCCTCTCCCATTCCTACAGTCCCTTTTGACAGAAAATCTCAACTTACAGGCCTTTATATTTACATATTACGGTAATGGAACTATGTGTTTGTGAACTGTAAGGAAATCTGTGTATAATCAGGGATCAAGTACCAAAAAATTTAAGAAATGAAGCAGTTTTATTCTACTTGTTGATATGGTTTACATCTACTGCATTACACCACAAAGGAAAGAGAGGAACAGTAAAGTGAAAGATACATTCATAAGAAAATATTGATATTAGTGAGAAGGTAAAAACAATAAAAATCCAAGCTTGTTCTGAGAAAACAAAAAGTGCTGGAAGTGCAGCAGCTGCTATCTGGGTGACTCACTTGTCGAAGATGATCTTGATAGGGTAGCCTGGAGGAGCCTCAATGATCCATTCACAGTTAAGGGCCTCCTTGTACAGTTCTGGCCAGCCAGGGGAGAGGATGATCCCACTGGGAGCCTTCAGATCTCCTCCACAAGGGGCTAACACAGAGAGATGAAATGGAAGAAGAGAAAGAACAGATAAAAAAATGAACAAATGTCTTTCCCAGCTGATGTATGACAATGCCTATAGATGTTCCCATGCATCAGCTGGAGCTCATCTCATTTCTTTTCCTGCCAAGGTCTATCTAATGGAAACTGGTGACAGCTCACTTCAAGGTTAACCACTTCTCCTGGAACACAGCTTGTCAGCGTTTGTGTGTCTGTGTGGACAACAGCGCTTATTACGTATTCATGTGTATGCATATTATTCTTCCCCAATGTTGTGTCAGTGTTTTAAATGTATCATCAAACTCCCCGTCACAAAAAAAAGGAACATCTTTGATCGCTAGCACAAAAGACGCTCGAGCACACCGACCCCTCTCCTGCACCCTAATCTCTGTTACAGCTCACTTTGCTGTGCATCTCTTTAACTGCCTATCCTTAACCAGAACACACAGGCACAGTGGAGGGCTTCGTTACAGTGCCAGCTCCTCGCTACCTTTGAAGTGGAATGATTTAATCAGCCAACTCAGCATACTGAAGGACATCTATAAAACGCATTACGCTACAAACGCAGGGGTATGATAGACGATCCCACGGGAATACAGAGCTGCTGTGGCACACAGGAAGAGTGATTTGTTTTAATTGTGCAGCATGGACAGTGACCCTGATTAGTTCTACCTACAGGGATCGCACTTACAGAGGCTAGTTAATGGAGAGTGTAATCTAAAGTATTTCTTAGAAATAGTTTGAGCACTTTGTATGTAAGCACAATGTGTTTACAGCATCTGGAACTTGAAAGAACAAAGCTTCCAGATCATCACCTGCCTCAGTTCGATCTCAGCTGTCTGCCATAAAATTAACAATGGACTAACTGATTATACATCTTTTAATTTTTCAAGAAAATTTCAAGGTGAATCAACATCAATTTTCTGATTAACTACGGATGCAACTTTTCTATCAAAAACACTGGGTTGTTTAAAAATGCAATAACACTGCATAACTACCTAACTAGAGCACTAAAACTAATATACTCCAAATCAAAGCTTTCTAACACCTGCATATGAGAAGAGCCAAATATGATTCTGTTGGTGTGCAATGTCTTTCATTCATTTTTTTTATGCTTGAGCCCACACCAGTAGCTTGAATAGATGAGACATTTGTGAGATAAGAGCAGTAGCAGCGGCAGGGAGACAGTCTTTGACCTCAAAGTCTCTCATCCAAGCTGCAACAGACATGTCTCTTATTTGTTTCAGACAAATAAGATACATGTCTGTTTATTCTTGTAATCCTTATTTTGAGCTTAGTTTTGAGTGTTCTCTCCTTTTATCATTTCACACAAATCTTTGGGACAACACCTTTCTGTGGATCTTGGATTAGTTTGGATGTGAAGACATGAAGTAGACATGTAGTAATTATTACAGTGGAAATCAAGCTAATGGGGTACAATTAAAGAAGGAAATAGAATTATGTGCAAAAATCTTGAACCACCCCTCATTCATTTACATCTTATTAGGAAAATGGGAAATAGGGGCAACATTTTCTTAAAACATGTGCATTCATAAATGCAAATACAGCACATAAGGCAAAAACATAGTCTGTATTATCCTAAAGTCAGCTGAAAGTCAGCATTTGGTACTGTATGACCACCTTTAGTCTTTCAATATAGCCTGAACTCTCCCTAGGTAAGCTGTCTTCTAATTTCTTTAAGTAGTTTTAGGAATAGTTCTCTGGCTTCTTGAAGGACATTCCAAAGCTCTTCTTTGGATGTTGGCTACCTTTTGTTCTATTCTCTGTCAAGATGATCCCACACTTCAAATATGTTGAGGTCCATTAATCACTCTATAAGACCTTTTGTCACTGATTTCCAGTCCAGTTCTTGTGTAATTTGGCATGCATCAGCATTTTTTCCCTGTTTCCTTTTCTGAAGAATGACTTCTTGACAGCCACCTTTCCACTGAGACCACTTCTGATAAGGCTTTGCAGATGGATCAACTGAAGGACCAGATGCATCTCAGGACCTTTGTCAGGTTTTTGCTGGATTTTTTTCTATTTCTTAAGGACATGAATTTCAGATACTGTTCATCCTCTGTATATGGTTTTTTAGGCCTCCCACATCTTCTTTTGTCCTCCACTTCTCCACTTTCCACAATTTTTAAGGAAAGTGCACACCCTGACAAGGTAAGCCAAGTTTGGTTGATTGCTTTTTGGGAATCATCTTGTTGGGGCAAAAATATTTTTTATAGTCTGTCAAACTGTGTTAGCTTTGACATTCTCTGTAGATTCAACTAAAGAAATGGGGACAAATTAAGAGTTGCGTAACAGGCTGTGAATAACAAAGTGCCTAATGTTGAAATTTAAAATTGGTTCATCCCTTGTGTCCGGTGCCATTTTATGCTTGAAATGTTAAGTCCTTACCAAAAAAAGAAAAGAAAAAAAAACAATCCTCTGAAAATGGTCAGGTACAAGGATTCGACTGAAAATGGGCAAAAAAGCAACCAATGTTCAAGGAAATCTTTGATAGACCTTCAGAAAGCCTTGAAAAAAAGCTGTTCAAGACTACTTGCAAAAGTACAAGAAAGACTGGTTCCTTAGAAGCAAAACAAAGAAGTGAGGTGTGGCTCAAGACTTATGCACATTATTATCTGTGCATACATGTTACTTATAAAAATCCTCTGCATATTCTGGATTATTTTTATCAACACAGTTTATCACACCGATCTGAATATAAACACAGCACTACTCATAGATGCAAGTTATGATGCATTGAATTAAGAAATGGGACACATTCACCTGACCTTAGCATTATGTTGAATTATTATCAAAAACTGCAAAAAATAAAAGTGACAATGTTCTTCTTTTGTCCATCAGTGTGATCAGTAATATGTGATTTAAAAATAAATGCTAGGCTCAAGCTCTTTGAAACATTCAGGTGCAGAACAGCATTATTTTTCCAAAAGTTAGATCATAGATTTCTCTGCTCTTACATGGGCAGGCATAAAATACATGTGGGTTGCAGGTGGAATCTACGCCCCCAGGCTCACCTTTCCCCTATGACTAGTAACATTTTATGTACTGGTTCTTTCCCTAATATGGTTAACAGGATATTTAAGACACAGAGTGGAGCATGTAATCTAGCCCCTTTGAAGTCCCTCCAGCTGCATGCTTTTGTCCGTAAAGGGGGTTTTCTTTTGGTTTCCTCCACATTTTTCTTCAGTTAGCGAAAAGATTCATTTTTCCTCACTTACAAAAAACTGTTTTGCTGTCTGTCACTAAGGGTAACCCCTTCTTTACACACCTTCACAGCGAGGAACAGCATTGTCCCACACCACATTGCCATCCTTGAGAATGCAGGAGATAGTCAGAGAGCCATGCGTCTTAACAAAGCCCTCTTCGCACAGGAATGAGATGGAACTGCCCAGCTGAAGGCTCTCTCCAAAGCGTTTCCCATTAACTGGCACACCCGGGTCTGGGCACTCATTGTGGCGGAAAGCTTGTGGAAATGCAAAGAAGAGAGGGGTTTAGTGTCAGCATTGGAAGACTTCAGAAAAAAAAATTCAGAGGAGAAATGCTTTCAATGTTGCTGAAAACCTTTGCTTGATAATGAGCATTAATTTAGAAACAAAATGCCATTTAGTTGAAAAGCACCAGAAAAAAAACAAAAACAAAAAAAAAGATAAACAGATCACCTGTAATGCTCCTGGTATTAATCCTCATCCCATATTGCATTTTCTGTGCAACAATGCTTTTTTACAGGGAGGTTTTAAAATAATTGCTCAAGTTTTGGGACAAAACTTTTTTGTCTCTCTACTGTCAGCACTTAGCAATTCCAGCATGTAACAAGAAGGAATTTGTTTCACTTAGTCACATTGATTCACCCGGTTGCAGTAAATCTACAGGGTGGAAAACCACACCGTATGCAGATCATCTGAGGCGGATGACACTGCTGAAGCATTCCTGAAGTAAACAAGCAAGGGATATTGTTTTCCTACATCCTCAAAACTTTATCAATCAGGCCTCTCAAATTTCAAGCGCAAAGCAGTCAGAAAGAGGACGAAGAAGCGCAGTCATATGAGAAGAGTCAAAACCCTGAAACATGACCTGTAAACAAATACATCACCTGCGCCACTATCTCTCTCGCTCCCACTCTTGTAAACACATGCAGGTATTTGACACGTGTAGGTGTTGATGAATCCCTGTTCTGTATCCACTGGACCCAAACATAGTGCCAGCTACACCTCATCCATCACAAATATTTTATTCATTAATGTGCTAGAAATTGCCTAAATACAGTTTGGCATGTCCTTAATTAACATGAATGATGAAAGTTGTATGCTCAGCCCCACATCCTCCTGAAAACTGTCCTGTAGTTAGTTCCTGAGAACAGTGTCATCTAACCGTCACCTTCAATTAACTGCTCATGGCATTCATTCAGCGTGCGGCATCAGTTATTTATTTATTCATCTAACATGCTAATTAATGCATTAACCACCATGTGTTGTCCACATTGTGGCTTTCCAGATGCACCTGGGCTTAGTTGATGTCATGTCTGCAAATGAGCGTGAGCTGCTGGCCAAAGGCTGAGGTGTTTTAGATAAACATCACAGAGTTATTTAAGAGCAGAGGTTAAGCTGATGCAGGAGGCAGGAGTAGTAATCTGTGCATACAGAAAACAGCCATCACTGTGCACTGCTTTTAATAAACATATAAACACAGAAAAATATTATTGCTGTGTAGGAAATTTTCTTTATGAACTCCCAGGATTAATTTTATGAGGGCCAGATTTTATTTGTCAAGCTTTGGATAGAACAAAAAGTGTATGCAGTGTAATAATGTACTCACTTCTGCTTTTGCCTGATGACTATTTCACTATTGTTGCACAATTGTGGATGTCTTACAAGTCTGTGTGGGCTGGGCACATGCATGTGTATCAGAGTTATTATAATTTTGTATATTTTATTATTTAGGTGTCCTCAGCAGAGTGTGCTGGGAACCTTACTGTGATTTTTATTCTTTTTTTCATTTTTGATTTTTATGTTAATTCAGTTTCCAGAGTGGGTTTGCACACCTCAATTTAGCTTTTACTGTTTAAAAAGATTTATTTTTAGCTCTTTTTTATTACTTTGGGCATTAGTTTACTTTATTTATTTTTTTGAATTTAATATGGAAAAGCAGTTGTTGCGGGCAAAACCAAAGAATTCAGAACAGATATTACAACATAAATACAGCACTTTCTGAAAGCAGTTGTCTCACAGCCATCCAGAGTGTCTTGGTCTCCATTCCTCCATTGCTGCCTGTATTCTGTATGGCTTACATAACTTGCTCCCTAACTTGGTCTGTCACTCTTTTATGTGTATATGTATGCGTGAGTGAAGCAGGTTACCACCCCTGGGAGGTCTCAGGAGTCGTGGCACTAAATCATATGGAGGACGTGGCTAGTGTTGCACACCTGATTACCATTTTCTTATTATCCTGCTGTGTACTTAAGGACTGGTTTTTTCTCTCTACCTTTGACTGATCGTTCAGTGTTAGTTGTGGTAACGAAAGGTCCTACCTACTGTAGTTTCAATGTTTACTGTCAAGTTTCAGTATTTACCCCCTCTGGAAATCACTGTTTTGCTTCACACGATACACATTTCTGTGGCTAGAAAAACTCAAATTCAAAATGGACGGTCAATTTTAACTTGCCTGCTCACTACCTTGAACCTACCTTAATCTCTGGAGAGAGTGTTTGCATACATTCCTTGTTTGTCAATAGTTTCCTTAAAATTAAATCCTTGGCTGCCGTTTTCATCTGGGTTCTTCTGTTCTGAGCAAATCATGACACAGACATCCCATTTTCAAAAAAATATCTGTGTCAGTGCTTCCCCATTCATGTTGTGTTTGCAAATTTGAGTAATTTCTTTTAATTCATTTTTTTGAGTGCAATAAAGTATTTATTCAGTATGTATTCCATTTTTTATTTCTTCTTTTTCTTTTGGGTACTCACTTTTGGGGTTGCCACAGCAGACTGCCTGCCTCCATCTTTTTTTCCTTGTATCCTCTTTTGTCACATCAACCCTCCACCTGTCCTCCTTCTCTGCCTCTATAAACCATCTTATGGCCTTCCTCTCTTTCTCCTGCCTGGCAGCTCCATCCTAAACTTCCTTTGTCCAATATATTTACTATCCCTCCTCTGCACATGTCTATACCATCTCAACATTGCCAGTGTGAGTTTATCTTTAAACAGCTCAACCTGAGCTGTCTCTCTGTACTCACTTGTAATCTTGTTTATCCTGTTCACATCCAGAAAAAAATCTCAGCATCTTAATTCTGCCTCTTCGAGATCCACCTTTTTATTTGTCAATACCACCGTCTCCAAACCATGGATCACAGCAGGTCTCACTACTGTATTTTAAACCTTCTCTTTTATTCCTGCTGCTATCCGTCTGTCAAAAAGTACTCCAGACACTTGTCTCTACCCACTCAAGCCTGCCTCTTCTTCACCTCTCTTGTGGACTGTCCATCGCTTACAATTGCTGATCACAGGTATTTAAAGGCATTCACCTTTACTACATTCACCTGCCTCTCTCTCAGTAACACACATACATTTTTTGTTGTTTCTAATGACTTGCATTTCTCTTCTCTCCAGTGTATACCTCCACCTCTCCAGGCTTCCACCTCCTCCCCACTCTCACTACAGACTACAATGTCATCTGCAAACCTCAGTCTACAGGGAATCCTGCCTGCCCTCATCAACCTGTCCATCACCATTGCAAACAAGAAGGGGCTCAGAGCTGATTCCTGATGTAAACCCATGCCCACCTTGAACCCGCCTGTTCATCAGAAAGAAAATGTTACAACTTCACATGACATCTTACGGGGACATTGGCGACCCTTTGTTGAGGGAAACATTTGCAAGCCCAATGTGGTTATGAAAGCACTTTGAGGTGACTTTTGTTGTGAATTGGTGTTGTATAGATAAAATTGAACTGAACTGAATTGGAAGATTAAGATGCATTTACAATATTTGCAAAGCAATTACAACACAACACTGTTGTGCAAACCTGACGCCCAGAATTCAATGACAATACAAGTTGTTCATGACTCTTAATGTATTCAGACACGACATAGTTACGACACATTTGGGATTCATTAACAAAAGACATAAACTAAATTCACATTATTTGGTAATCACTTTAGCGTAAGAAGGATCAGGGCTTTAGTAAACAAAATTAATTTTAGATAAATATAATTAACTTGATGTCCATGGCATAACAAATAACATTTACAAACCTTCATAACTAATAGTATCAGTATGCAATGAAATTCGTATAGGTTTATCTTTAATATTCCCATACAATAAAATATAAAATGTAAAAATAACATTTTATTGACTTCTTCAAAGTAAGTCTCCCCAAAAGGCACCATTTCTATCTAGAGGCTTTGTGGTTCAACAGGGTCAGGGTTAGACACTATATGGAGGTATTTTCTGTGGGATGCTAAGAATTTAAAAACCAGGTTCATTACACAATAGTGCAAATGCAATGACTGCAATAATCCTTCAACCAAACCTTCACACTAAAGTATAGCCATGAAAAGGGTTTACCAGAATGCAGTTGGTGCAATTTCGGAATTTCCTCAGAAGTCAGCAGCCACCCAGAATAGAATATAATGAGCACAGGCGCAATGTATCTGTCAGGTAAGGATGCTACATCTTTGTTTGGGTTTTATTTAGCTGTCAAATCTCTATTTAGACAATAAAGTGAGGTTTTGTCATTTTTTTTGTGAGCGTGTAAGTAATGTGCAGTTGTGGCAGACTAGCACAGAAATACTGTGGATGATTCATGAGGCCTATTACACACATGCATGCGCGCGCACACACATACTAAAAACATGCACAAACAATTAAGAATATGAAACATCCAGTCAAGCTGATAAGCCTTAAAGACTTCACTTCATCTCTTTTGTGGTAACATTTAATACTTACTTGTAAATGTGATGTTAAAGCCTCTGTCTGTGTAGGTGTGGTCAGTTAAGAACTCTAATCGTGCTACATGGGCACTTGTTGTTATGGGAGGAGGCAGGACATCACCAGAAAAGGTGCCCAGGATAGGAGATTCAGCCTGACAAAGAGATGTAAAGATTTTTTGATAAGCCCCAAGCAATAATGAGTTAAACAAAACATAAGAAAATCAAGTGCAGAAAGCTCCTATAGTGAGGTACACAGACAAAATGACTAAGTCTAGTGACATGAGAAGAAAGATTCGTTTAGCTTGTATATATAATTAAACAGGCTACTTTTCCTACTGACAAGTGCCATGAATGAGAGAGAAGTCAATGGAGGAAGTTGCACAAAGAGCCGATCTAAGAAACTGAGGTTAACAGTTTATACACAACCTTTCCCCCATCCTTGATCGAGAGGAAGTCAAACTGTTTCTCCATGCTAAGGTCGTTGAAGGCCAGATTGATTCTGCTCTCAGGGTTGGTGATGATCAGCCACACACAGTGCATATTGTTTCCATACTCCTGAGGGTAGTTGGGAGATAGCAGCACCCCCGATGGAGTGGTAAAGTTGAAGAAACAGGAAACTATAGGAGTGATAAACAGATAGAGACAGAGAGCAGAGTGAGGAAGAAATACTGATAAGTAACATAAAAATGGGTATTGTTATGGAGACTGAAAACAAGAGGCAAATTCTATTTCCTTTGCTGACAGCAAGACAATATGATTTGATTCATTTTATTGAATCTGCAGAGATCCACTCCAAGTCATGCATACTGTGGATATATTTCAAAGAGAAGACACTATTACAGCCACCAATGTGCTGTCATATCACATGAACATAGTTAGGTCCATAAGTTTTGGGACCATGACACAAATTTTGTAATTCTGCATCTGTACACCACTATAGTGGGTTTTAAAATCAAACAGTCAAAATGTGATTAAAGTGCAGACTTTAAGCTTTAATTCAAGGAGTTTGAAAAAAAGAATTGCATTAACTGTTTAGGAATTACAATTGTATTTTAGAGGTCCAAAAATAACGGGGGCAGATAGTTGGCTGACAGTTTCATGGCCAGATGAGGCCCCTTCCATCATTATTTCCTTACACAAAAAAACAATCTAAAACATTCTTAAAAAGAAGGAATTCATAGAGTGAACAATACCACATCTTCTGTTAAACATGGTAGAGGCAATGTTGTGGCACCTATGGCTGCCAGTGAACCAGAACACTAGTGTTTACTGATGATGTGGCTAGTGATAAAAGTAGCAGGATGAATTCAGAAATATGCAGGGCTATACTTTTTCTCAGATTGAGCCAAATACTGCAAAACTGATTAGTTTAGTCTTCGCTGAGATTTTCTTCAATGGTCAATGGTTACTTCTGCGCTTCTGAAAATGAGGGACTACATATATAAAAATGGGAGTAATTCTAGAAAAATTAATGCAATTATTTTGTAAAATACCTTGAATTAAAGCTGGAAGTCTGCCCTTTAATCACATCTTGACTGTTTGATTTAAAACTCACTGCAGTGGTGTCCAGAAGCAAAATTACACAAAACGTGCCCCAAAACTTATGGGCTTATCTGTATGACAAAAACCTTAGGCAATGTCGAGCCTAAGAGACTTTGCTGTGTTTACTTTAGTGTCTCCACCACTCAAGTAATTTAAGTCCTCTAAAACTGTGACTTAAAAAAAAAAAACTGATTCTGGTTTTGCATTTTTGTCAAACTGAGATGTGAACACTGATCCAGACACTTTGGTTCACTTTGTGATGGGGAGTTTTATCTGTTACTGCTTATCTCTGGTTGATTGGTCAGGTCCTTATCCTATGACTCTCTTCTAGAAGAAAACAAAAAGATATTTACCTTGATAAGCATCAAGCATCTCTATGTCTATTTAAGCAGCTGTTGTGCAGTTAAATTCTGCATTTAGTCACCCTACTACTGACTATATGAACAGGAGGCAAGCAATACTTTGTACATGAGTATGTGGAGTTGACATGACTGGCTATACAATATGCTTTTATAGGTGTCAATATGGGCAGAGATCATTTCTGAAACACTGCTAAAACATCCAGATAAGTGCATATATATGTCTAGGTTCACAAGGGCTTGTAGACGATAAAGAGAAAAATGCACATATCATTTTCTCAAACTACAATAAGAGGTATTTTAGGCAATTATGAATTCAAAAAAGTGTGATTTACTTATGTGCACTGCCTTCACAGAGTACAGTATACACTGATCAAGCATAGCATAATGACCACATGCCTAATATCGTGTTGGTACCCTTTTTGCTGCCCCACGTGCATCAATGAGCCTTGGGCGCCCATGACCCTGTTGCTGTTTCACCACTGTTCCTTCTTGGACCACTTTTGATAGCTACTGACCACTGCAGACCGGGAACACAAGAACTGCAGTTTTGAAGATCCTCTGACCCAGTCGTCCAGCCATCACAATTTGCCCCTGTCAGACTTGCTCAAATCCTTATGCTTGCCCATTTTTCCTGCTTCTAACACATCAGCTTTGAGGACAAACTGTTCCCTTGTTGCTCAGTATATTCCACCCACTAATAGGTGCCATGATGAAGAGATATTCATTGTTATTCACTTGACCTTTCAGCGGTCATAATGTTATGTCTGACCGGTGTATTTTTAGCTGACAGGAGGACATCAAATCCAGCATCTCTCATTTAAGTATGTACTGTAGAAAGAAAAGGGGATAAAATTTTGCAAAATATGCTTAGAAAAAATAAATGTGCTGATGATTTGAATAAAAAATTATGTTAGCTTTCTCACCATCAACTGTAAAGGTTGTCACTTGATTAACTGGGATCAAGTGACACATTGCATGTCCTGAGAAGGGAAACACCACAATACTTTGTTTAGTGTCAGGTATAACCCCCAATTTCTGCATTGTTTGTAGTTCCCAGGGAGAGCTACAGCAAATAGGTACATGCTTGGAAAGGACTCCTTTAAAAATGGCACTGACAGTGCTGTACAACACTGAGGCATCTACAGCTTATTGGACAATTGTTACAATCTTGGGCTATTTTTTTCCCCCGATTTCCAAAACTCAGCAGTGTTGCCAATGCCCAATTCCGAAAAAAGCAACAGAAACTGATTTTATTTAGATACATGAGGGGAATAAATACATGCATTCACTGTTTGACCTGCAAACGGACAATTTGGCACTGAACAGTTGTACAATAACTGAAAAGCATGTAGCCTTATTTACATTGTCAACTTCAATGGCAAAAACAAGCCTGCAGCATTGTTTCAACATGACTATAATAGCTTGTTAAATGTTAACTAAATAAAAACACTTTTTCACATTATTATGCTGCCAAAGTGACTTTTGTGCCAGGAAGCTCTCTGTCATTCAGCTCAGTGATGTTTATCTACATACCGCAGCTTTTTGTCCACCCTATTGTCTCATCAATAATACAACAGTGGGTATTATCTGCATGGTCAGCTCTCTTCCCTTTTCTCCTCACCCTCTAATTCCCTCACTCTGTGTTTGTCTTTCATGGCGTTAATTAGCTAATAATCCCTCCTATTGTTTCAAACTCCACAGCCTCTGCAAGGCAAACTGTAAGGATAATCCAACCATTTATCACGCAGTCTGTACTTCCTGTACTCATTTGCCTACATACATATTTATGCACCCATGTGAGTAGTGCTGTATTCATGCACGTGTGCACATGCTGCATGTTGTATCTGAACAGCCTACGACATCCAAGAACTTACAGACACAGCTGGGTTTCTTAGCGGACCACTGGTTGTTCTTCTGGCAGGTGATGTTCTTCTTCCCCACCAGCTCGAAGGCAGGCAAACACTCAAAGTACAGCCTGTCCCCATGACGGAAACCTGTGCCCTCCCGTTTGCCATAAGCTGGAATTCCAGGATCTCCGCAACTACCTTGTTCAATTTCTGCACAGGTGAAGGTAAACACATAAGACAGAATAATTTAGCATGCAACGCATACATGCAAATTTCTGCGCCATCCACAGAAACATGAATTTGTGCTACATGCAATCAAATGGCAAAGAAAAAAATATTGTGCAATAATTCGGTGTTTTAGTTCTGTTCCCGCCTGTCATGTGTTGTTATCCTTGTTTCTTGTTCATTCCAGTTAGTCCATGTTAGTTTTTCCCTCCAATTTTTTGCTACATCTCTTCCCTTAGCCCAGTAATGGACATTTTTTTTTGTTTGTTTGTTTGTTTTTTTGTTTTTTGTTTTTTTTGGGGGGGGGTCTTCCCCAATCAGTGAATAGAGCGCTGTTCAAAAGCCAACTCTCAGCTGAACCATCATAACAGCACATTCCTTGCCGCCTTTACCTCGAAGCAGAGAAGCAAGATAAATTTTTAACTTGTGGGAAACACTGAAGGGCATATTGCATTGAGAATAGGATGTGCTCCACATTATCAGCATCAAGCTTTAATGTATTATTATGGGAAATGCACTTATTTACTGCCCAGAAGATCACTTTGGATTGAATCCCTGCACTTTCAGTACACTGATAAGTTCAGGATTTATTTCTGCTAACATATTTAATGCATAGATCTCCACTTACTTTGACATTTATCATAGCTGATGCCAACATGTATGTACCCGCTATCTCTGTATGCACAGTTTTCCACTATGCTCTCTTCACTGTGTCTTTAATGTCTAAAACTATTACTCTCTGATCGTGCAAATCTCCCCCACTGTCCCACTGCAAATGTACCCATCGCCTTATTGTGTGACAAACTACCTCGCTTGGGTTGGAAGCTGACGTGAGCACTTCCCTACTCTCACACAAATGCACCCACACCTCCATGACCACTCTTCTTCCTTAAAACCACACACGTCAATTTCATTATTGCAAGATTTATGCAGCCTCCTTCGTTCACTCAGTCTTCTTTCTACTTTTCTGAGGTTTAAGATTGCAGATGGGAATGCTGAGGCATCCTATTGAGGCATCTGGATGGAGAAACACAGAGAGAGAATAAGCTCATCCATCCAGGAAATGATGGCAGGGCCTAATACGATTTTAAATCGCACCGGGGGTGATGCTGGGTATAAATCCATACTCAGCCCTAATGATGATCATCATTTAGAACACATATTTAGAGCTCACTGCTGTTTGGATGTATGGCTGTCCTGAGGCAGCCTCATTCACAAGACAACTCATTGATCTTATGTGGAAGTCACCTTAAAAATGGGTGGGGGGGGGTGCTGAAAGCAAGTTTTGAGGTTAGCCCAAGAGAACGCGAAGGAGAAAATGAAACAAGGGAATGACAGAAACGAGATCTGAAAAAACAATCCAGTCGTAAGACAAACACAAGAATATGTACATACTAATGAAGATGCAAGCACAAACAGGATCATGCAATCATTTGTTTGTCCCTATTGTATTTCTCATATAAGGCCTTTCTGGCTCATGGGTCCTTCAATTAAAACTTTAGGGAAAATGGGGGTGTATATAAGAATCCTTTGAAGTGTGTGTACGTGTGTATGTTGCAGAGGCTGTCTTTCCTGTTACAAATGCGTTTTTATAAATGTGTCCACTGTGTATATGAAAACGGCTTATACACAACACACACAGAGGGTGAAGTGAACGAAACAGCTGTTGATTCTCATGAATAAGGGAATAGATGTAAGGGCATATTTGTCATCCTTCTCTGACATTCCAAAATAATCCAAGCACATTAATGGGACTCAGACCGAAATTACTGTCAACAAATACACTGCAATCTCCTAAGGCCTGGGATGACAAAAGGACTTTATTAGTCAAGTTTATTGGTATAACCCAGTGTTACATACAGTATCTCAGTGGGCTCTACAAGCTCCCAGTTCCACTACTAAATCAAAAGAATTTGAAGCATTTACAACATAGAAACCACTATGAACTGTGCACTGAAGCAAAAATTAAAAAGCACAAGAATATCCCACCAATAGACAACTATTCAACCACCGCTTTGCTAAGAGATAGTTGCATGAAACACTTGTTCAACTTTTAATCCTGAACACAATGACATGATGCTGTGTCCTTAATGTTAACTGTAGTCCTTTTGGTGCATGCATTTGCATTTGGATAAAAAATGAGTAGAAGTGTTTCAAGTCACACACCCTCAGCTGACAGTAAAAAGTACTACAGTGGTCGGATTTAGGCTTATTTGCATTAATAGCGATTTTGTTTGCAAACACTGCATTTTCAGATAGACAGAAGCCACTGCAGAGTGTGGGCATCCCACAACGTATGTGTAAGATGGGAGTGTGTGTACAGGTATGACTGTGTTTGCAATTACACTTGATGATCAGGCTTAAAATACAAGTAATTGAGAATGCAAATTAGATTTTGGGTGCTCCAATCTGGGAGGTGAAGTGGTTCAAAGTGTTTCTTCCCCTTCATTAAGTAGAACTCATTGTTTTAATTACACTTTGGTTCAGCATGCTGCTCCACTTTCGTTGTTATTTTTACTGATGAAAAATAAGCATCTGTGGGCAAGGGAGAAGACTTGCTGTGCTTCTGAGAGGCAAACAGCAGACCTATCTAGAAGAAAAACCTTGGTAAACACCCTCACTCATACACATTGGAAACATGCACATACTCATTCACAAACCCACACTTGTATCTGATCTTCACACGTGCATGCAAAAACACACACCAATTTATTGTTAAAGCTCACACACAGGCACCTAATTACACAGAAATATAATTACACACACAAAGATGCATTGGCATTAAGCAGAAGGATGAATGCATCAGCCATCAATGAACTGATGACTCACTGACTGTTTTTTGTCCAGTTTATTTAACAAAAATAAGTGGTCTCATTTAATTACATTGCAGTGTCTATAAATGATAGAGCCAGTGGAGCCAAACAGAAAACATGGAGGTCTTATAGCTTAAAACACCATATGCTGTTATGATGTGAATACATTTTATTACCAAATAAATACACATATAAATAAACAAATAAATGTACGACTTGTTAGGAAGCTTTGAATTTACAATATGAAATAAAATTGCCTTTATTTAAGACTACATTATCTTGGCTTAGCCTGTCTCTCCTATGTGCCACTCTGAGTGAGCCTATTTCACCATGACACACATGCAAGAGGAGCAAATGAAGAAGAGCAGAGGAGACACACACACACACACACACATATACAGTACACACGCACACACACATACACACACAGTGAAATGGAGAACAGAGGAAAAACGCAAAACAGTAGCAGAGGCTCTCACACAGAGATAAAGTCAAAAGAGGGTGCAAAACTTGATCCAATAGCAATAACTAAAGTACGTGTTTTTTTTTTTTTGTTTGTTTTTTTTTGCTTTGTTTTTTTATCTTGTAA
>VUQH01018045.1:22583-34104 GCA_015106775.1 Etroplus canarensis | reverse complement strand
CAGCATACCAAATGGATATTGTATTCCTAAGGAAAGGGTTTTTTGTACGTTTTGTAAGTGCTTTAATATCTGAAGAATATAAGTACAGACTTAGTGGTAGCTCTGGGATAGACTCTTGCTCAATGCTTACCCAAACAGGGGTTGTTGTTGTATTGAAATAATATGATGCTGAGGTTAATTGGGCAGCCATATAATACCACCTTAGATTGGGAAGCTGAAGTCCTCCCCTCTCATAAGGCAGGTATAATAGTTTAAGACGAAGTCTGGCTTTCTTATCATTCCAGATGAATTGTCCTAACAGTTTGTTAAGTTTATCATAAAATGTCTTTGGTAAAGGCAGTGGGAGTGTTTGAAAATGATATAAAAACTGGGGTAGGATTGTCATTTTTATCAAATTTATGTGGAGTAGACCCCAGGATACTCTCCCAGCGTGTCCTGGGTGTACTTGCTCGGGAACGCCTCGGTGTCAGCCCCCCCAGAAGAGTTGGAGGAGGTGGCCAGAGGGCGGGAGGTCTGAGCGGCTCTGCTGAGACTGCTGCACCTGGATAAGAACTGGATGAGTGGCAGAAATAGATGGGTGGATAAAATCAGACAGAAAAGCAAGGAGACCGACCGACCAGCGTACCGTGAAAATCACAAAGCAATTTCGAAATAGTACATTGAAAACAGCATCTTACTGCTGTACATACCCAACACTGAAGGGTCTTCTGCTTTTCACATTTAGTATAAACTGTAAGACTGTCACAATTCAGACCTTTCTGAGTAACGAGACCCGCAAGGACTCGAACAAAACTACTGTACACTCACAAGCTGAAGGCACCAAACGGCTAACTCTGAGTCACCCTTTACCACCAGATGAGGAGATATTTTTGACTTGAAAGCACTCCAGACCTTGCCCTTTTCCCCTCCACATCTGCTTCTTGTCTCACTTTGTAGGTTAATCCGTGATCTAGTTGCCACAATAGCAGCCGTGTGTGTGTGCGTGTGTGCGTGTGTGTGTGGGGGGGGTCTGTGTTATTGTTATAAAGAGACCCTCATGGTTCGCATTGAGGTTCAGAGGAGGATGAGGTAAAGGCTGATCTTGCACATATGTCTCATCTGCAAACACATCAGACTGAGGATTAGGATTCGAGGATTAGCATTAAGATTCTTTGTTTTTCTTTTCATTTTATAAAATGTTTAATCTCCTTTAACTCACAGCTTTAGCTGAATATGTTATTTCATTACAAAAAATAAAATGGGCAGCTTGTAATTTTTACAGGAAAAATTGACTTGGGTGCCGACTTGTGACAAAAAAGTTCATAATTAAGACCACAATTTCTCTATTTTATATGACTGAGCGCAAAAAATTCGATTCTGTTCTGTTCCTTCACCTGCCCTTTCCTCCTCTGGCTGTCTGTTAAGTCTTGACTTCTGGTCGGATAGTTCTACACATTCCTCTGGATCCTAACGCTTCCTGACCGCTCGCTCCGTCCAGCTGCCTCCACATGTGTATATTTTACAGAACATTGTACACAGAGGTCTGTGCAGCCCAGCTCACTGGGATTTTGCGGAAACGCTGCTTAAAACATTTACCCTTTTGAGTCTGGTGTTGATATAGTTAACAGAATGACTGCAAACGAACAAAAGCTGTAATATGCAACTTTAACGGCAGCTGATGCTTGAAATTTCTTTTTGTAGCACGACCACTCTTTCAGGCAGGAATGGTAACTTTACATGAGCACAACCCACAATTGAATAGCTTTTAGAACCACCTTTAGTTCAGTTTTCGTTCAGTTCTTTGAGGTTTATGGGTATTTGCTTGGCACAGCTCTCTTGAGGTTCCACCACAGGGTTTTAATCAGGTTGATGTCTAGACCTCGACTCAGCCATCGCAACACCTTGATTCTTTGCATTTTCAGCCATTCTGTTGTAGATTTGGTGCTGTGCTTGGGGTCGTCGTCCTGTGGCACGACCCAGTTTTGGCCAAGCTTTAGCTGTTGGATAGGTGGCCTCATATTTGACTGTAGAATACTTTGGTATCCAGAAGAGTTTGTGGTTAAATCAGTCACTACAAGGTGCCCAACTCCTGTGGCTGTAGAACAAACCCAAATCATCACCCCTCCGCCACCGTGTTTGTGCTGATATGCTGTGTTTGGTTTTTGCTACGTGTGGCGTCATGGCCAGACATTTTCACTTTGGTCTCCTCTGTCTAAAGGACTTTATTCAAGAGGTCTTGTGGTTGGTTCAGATGCAGTTTTGCAAGCCTTAGCCATCCTACCCTGCTCTTTTTAGAGAGACGAGGCATTCTCCTGGCAGCTCTTCCAAACATGCCATACTTGTTCAGTCTTCTTCACATTTTACTGTCATGAACTTGAACATTTAACAGGCTATCTGAGGCCAGTAGAGCCTGATATGTAGCTGCTGGTTTTCTTGCAATTTCTGAAGGTAGTCAAAGGCTGAGATGGTTTGGACATGTTCGGAGGAAGGATGGTGGATATATTGGACAAAGCATGTTAAAAATCAAGCTGCCAGGCAGGAGGAGAAGACGAAGACCACAGAGAAGGTTCATGGATGCAGCGATAGAGGATGCAAGGGATAGGGTGACATGGAAGCAGGTGATCCGCTGTGATGATCCTCAATGGGAGCAGCCGAGAGAAGACGTCACAGTCGGACCATGGGTTTAATTTGCTGGGATTTCTACTCCTGGGAAGATTTTGGCATTGTGTTAACGCACACCTGAATGCTCCAGACCAGCAAACTTCTAAAACTTCTGCCAGAAATGCTCTTGATCAGTCAATGAAGAGCATTTGATTAGCAGGACTGCAGAGAGTCCTGTATAGGTACAAGGCTTACTAATTCCTGCCAGAGTTCTTGGACAAAGCTGTACCATATAGCAAGCCAAATTGTTTCTCAAGAAAAACCTTTTAAAATGCTCCAGCTGCGCAAACGCAGTCAACAGGTTCGGAGAATTGGCTCAGGTGAGAACAAGCAGATAACTAATGGCGAGAACCGCACGTGTCGCAAGTCTGCTAATGCAAACTTTTAAGTCTTGACGCAATTTAAACATACTGTTTATAAAAATAAATCACCACAGTACAGTTGTTCTGAAAGGGGGGATTAGCTATGGACCATCTATGGGGAAGGATTCGCTTTTGTAGCCAGTCTCAAGTGGCCATTCGAGGAACTGCAGGTTGTGGCGCTGGCTTTTTCCTCAGCCACGAAGTTGTCTCTTGTTTAAAACTTACAGAAGTGGAGGCAATTTATTGGTTATGGACTCTCACGTGAACAAAGGTATAACGCGTGTGCAGATTTAGTTTCAGCTTGAGGAGTTTGCTGTCACCTGACCTCATCATTGTGTGATAAATCAGAAACTCCATTAAGATCATGTTAAAAACCGTCACTCCTGCGGCGTGTCGTGTCTCTGCGCGTTTTCCCTTCACATCAGCCTGATGTACAGACGTGCTGTACAGCTCTGCAGCTACGCAGGAACCCGCACATCACTGCATGAGAGGTCAGTCCTCGGTTGAGTGGCTCCCGAGGCAATATTTCAAAAACTCAAGTAAAATGGGTTTCAGCCTGAGATGCTCTGTTGACGCTAATCCCTCAGTGTCCTGCTGAGTCGTTCCCCGCTGATGAAATGGTCAATTAAAACCAGGCATCACTTTGCCACGGAAAAAAAGACGTCTTTTTTTTTCCTCCTTTTTTTCTATACAATTTTCTTTTCTGGATTTATTTTGAGGGCAACAAATCAGGTGGCAAATAAATAGCAAAAATAAAATGCAATTTTAGAATTCTGCAGTTTAAGAGACCCTAAAAATTCAGAACTCCCAAGATAAAATTCACTATCCCCTTTAGTGTGGTCCGTTTACACATTTGCCTTTTTAATTATCTATAAATTGCTTCTTTCTGAACCACTGCCTAAAAAGTCGAGATGATTAGATGCATTTAAAATACAAATTTTGTTGTAATTTTGAACAATTTTCAGCCTCTGAAGAAAAAAAATATTTAAACGAGTTTTAAAAAAGGAAAATTACAACAAATATTGTCAGTGAGATTGATTAGGTTTTGCCAGATTCAAGAATTATGATCCACCCATACATGAAGGTAGTCTACACTTGTCATGCATTTTGTATTATATGGTACACACACATCTGGCCACAGAATAACCATTCAAAACCTCACCTGGCTGAAAAATGACTGTGATGATTTAATGGCGACATTTGCAGGAAGGAACCAGTTTCCTTTTTTCCCCTTGGAGGGCAGAACAAATGGGCTTTAAGGAAAGTCTAAAGGCAGGTGTTTGGTCATGCGTGTCAGTGTATCTGTGCTTCGTTTCATTTCAGTGGTGAGAAATCTGTGTTGGTAAGTAGAGCCAACTGCACGTTACATGTGGATGGATGCTTTTAAATTCCCCCCCCCCCGAGATTGGCAGAGTTTGAGAGGCTGAGATTTTAACCAGGATGGACAGGATTAGATCCAAAACAGACGCATCAACAGAGACGATCTGGGGTCATACGAGGTCAGAGGAAGCCTCCTCTGACTTACGTTTTGCCATGCTAAGTCCATCAGTGCTGTGAACATATGACATTGCGCCTACAAGTAAAGAAAAGCAGATTGGCATCGCCAGAGGGGAAGTAATTTCTTCAAGAATTACTTTTAGAAACCAACCCTGATGTAAAGCCTGAGGACTTATCCCCACGTTGTGATGGCATGATCTTGTTTATGAGTAAAAATGCCAACTTTTATACTGACTTGAGGGTTTCAACTCTGAATAACGCAACTGTTTAGTCTTGGATTGGATTGGATTATTTTATTGTCATTTCAACTACATATAAATACACAGTAAAACAAAATAGCGTTCCCCCAGGACCTGGTGCCCCATACAAGGGTAATGCCAGCTGTCCAGGGCCCGCCTCTGGCCCAGCTCAACACCCCGCCCGCGATGTCCTCTTCCCCGGCCACCGGCATCAGGCGATGCTGAGGACTGAAGGCCCAGTAAGCTGAGATAGGAGCCCCCAGAAACCGCCCAGCCGCAGCGTCAGCCCTGCAACCATACTCCTGCCGGAACCCAAACACTTTGGTTTCCTGGACGCTGTCCGGCAGATCATGAAAAACAACGCCGCCGGATCGCCAGTTAGCATCGTCTGTGGATGGAGCTATGGAGCCACGATGGCATCTGGTCGTCCTCGAGCTTCCGACTTTCGAACGCGAACACCGCTGTCCCGGCGTCCACACACCCGAACACCCGAATACCGGGTCAAAACAGGGGCAGTCACACGGATACAAGCACCACCTTGGTTCCGGAGTGGCCGCGCACTACCGTCGTGCCGCCATCTTGGCCCCTTAGACATTAAGGCTTCGGCATCGTTCATCAGAACTTTTGTCAGATGGTTCAGCGGCTTTCAGAAAGCTACCTCATGCAGCATGAGGTGAGAGGGCATGCAGGTGTTGAACTTTCTCACTATCACATCAGCCAACCAAAACACTATGATTGTCTCCATGCCCTCATCCCTTAGTATTATCATGTTTCTTCTTCTCTCCGTGATGGCTACCTTTCCTTCTTGCTTGGTTTGAAATGGCTTTAAAGTAGTATTAACTTTTTCAAAGGGAACTTAATATGTTCTGTTCCATTCTACTGCGATCTGGGTCCAAGTCGTGGAAGCAGCACTCTGAGCAGAGATGTCAGAACCTGCCACTCTCTATCCAGCGTAGGGGTCTCTCCTAGGAGACGTCCAGGAGGCGTCACAGTCAGATGCCCGAATCACCCGGATTGTCTTCCTTTCATATGGAGCATCAGTGGCTCTACTTTGAGCCCCTCTGATCTTCGGGAAACTCCTTCTCACTGCTTAGATCCATGATCTTTATGTAACCGCCCACAGATAGTAGTCATAGGTGAGGGTGAGAATGTGGATCGACCCGAAAAGAGGCTGCTTCAAATTCATGCTTAGGTCTGTACCACAGCAGACCAGTGAAAAGTCCACATCGGTGTAGACCCTATACAAATCCACATGATTGACAGGCCTAAATTATGGAATAGTATACCACATAGATAAATTAACATCACTGTACTTGACTTCTGATGATGGAAAACATGTTATTCAAAAAGATACCAGAACTTCCTAATCCGCCTTCTCCAGTACCTCAGGTGTTTGTGAGCAAGCATGTCAAACTTTCACTCACACAGTGTAGCATGTTAGACACAGCCATAATGACCAGACCGTTAAACTGGACCTGTCAGAAAGGCCCCTGCTTTAAGTGCGTTTGAAACATTTTGATTTTACCAAGTTTGTAATTCTTTCTTTTAGACGGATGTTGGTTATTGTCTTGGACGTCGCTGATAAACAGAGTTCTGTTTCACATCAGATCTGACAGAGAAGTAGGAGGAGGGTTATCTGATCCTGGACTGTGCTGAATGCAGCTTCCTGGAACGCCCCCCCATCCACAGAAAACACACTCACACACAACACAAGCGGAGGCCTAGGCACAACCCGAGAAACCAAACATCCATTTCCACTAATTAGCTGGTTCTCATGCTATCCTGTTACCTTGTGAGAGTGCAGGTCCTGTCCTCAGAGGGCTACTCGGAGTCCTTGTACGTCATGCTATTTTTGTTTGCTCTATTAGAGGAGGCTGAAAAGTCAGATCATCAAGGATCTGATTTAATGCAACTGATCGATTTTTCCCTGCAGCATGTAGTCTAAAAGGCAATCACAGCAGCTCTTTCCTGCAACCTCATATTTACTCCTAATTACTGAAGTCCATTAAGGGTTATTATTGTTTGAGTGGTCAAGATACCTTTTGAATTGTTATAATATGCACTAGTCTGCGTGGAGGATGCATGTGCAATTGGTGCCCTTGCAGTGTAGTGGTTACAAGCACTTGGCAGGCTCGCAGACATTGACACACGACCTTCCGTTCGCCCGCTAATGATACAACTTTTGTCACAAGGGCAACCTTTCATACATCCATACATGGAAGCTACAATACTGGCACCAAAATTACGGGGTGAAGTTTAGGAAAAGATTTGGGTTGTACAGGTAATGGGCCCCACCCCGTTTAAAGATGGCTGCCCCTCCCTGAACCTGGTTCTGCCGGAGGTCTCTTCCTGTTAAAAGGGAGTTTTTCCTTCTCACTGTCACCAAGTGCTTGCTCATAGGGGATCATCGGATTGCTGGGGTTCTCTCTTTAACACTGTTTTATCTTTACCCTACAGTGTGAAGCGCCTCGAGGCGACTTTTGTTGTGAATTGGCGCTATATAAATAGAATAGAATAGAATTGAATTAAATGTGATGCAGGAGGAACATTACAGACGTCTGTAGGTAAGGAGATGGGAGTGAGACCTGAGATTGTCACAGCTGCTTTGATAAAGTGGTAGTATTTGGCGCCCCGGGAATGAGAATGCGTCTTTATCAGCTGATGGCATTTTGCCCTGATGTCACTGGGGAATTTTACCCAGGAGTGAAACTAAACAATTCTCCTTACTTCTCCTAGTTGGACAGATACACTTCATCTTATATCTTAAAAGACCCGCATTATGGGTTCCTAATGTAGATAAAATTATCTGCCATTTTTCCCCCTTTAGTGAGTAATAAATGACAGCCCTGTGCTTTATCCGTAGGAGATTTATCTCACTTGATCTGAACAAAACCCAAATAAGCGACTGTCTCTCTCCCTGCAAAGGCAGACTTACTGCAGCCTCATTTAAAGGTAGCGATATTCATCTTCCCGTCTCATAATGCTTCATTTTGACAGCCAGGGCTGATGTCAGGAAAGCGAGGAAGCCAGACAGTTAAACATGATGACGTGGAACACAAAGTCTCCAGAGCAGCATTTCTTGACCGCGCAACATCTCAAGCCTCTAAACGTGCAAAATGCTTTAAACACACATTTGCCCCGCGTTTTGTGGCGAATACAGAGGCGACCCCTAATAAACCACTTTTAAGGAAGAGCCTAGCCTCTTTCAGTCTGGTTTCCATCTGGGATTGGAACTTGCAGAATCATCAGTTTACTAATGGCTGTTGGGAAGTCCATTTTTACCTAATCTGGTCAAAGGACTGATGAGCTAATGTCGTGGTGAGGTGTCCGTTGTCTGTCCGTTCACAAGTGACAAAACTCGCTACTCCCACAACGTTGGTCAGATTTTAGTGAAACTTGCACATGTTGATTTCCTCATGGGGTCGTCACTCAAAGTGTCCTTGGACTCCGGAGGGTTATGAGCCGGGCGGCAGCAGCACTAGTCGGGATCTTCCACTTTCAGTTTTCACTGTGACATTTGTAGCTTTTCCTGTGTTTTTGGTTGACTTTCTTCTTCTTCAGCTTGTAAAGAGAGACCAGAACATTTGTAGCCGTGTGCTGCCCCTGTCAGTTCTGGAAGAATTGCAACCTTGATGCGTACATTCAGTTGTACCGATATTTAAATACAAAGAAAAAGCAGATGCTGTTGTGTTTTCAGAATTTTGGTTTCTTAAGTATCAGTTCGACGGACATCCCTAATTACAAACCAAACTTATGTCATTTGCAGACCTCCTTTTAAAGTAATCCAATCTATGTTTACTGAAGCTTGTGACAGTCTGACAGGCGTCTTAGTAGAACTTAAGTCCATAGAAACCAAGCATGGAAAAGTTGGCTTCATCTTTAAGTCTTATTTACAGCTGTACTTGATGGGCCTCAGTTTTTTTGTCTGGCCTGTTTTGGCATGAAGACTGCTGATGGATGAATGAACAGTTTGTTTTTGCTGGTTTAAACTCTGGATGCCTTCAGCTTGACTTGGTTTCAAATGATTCCTGAACTGCAGAACAGTCTTGTTGCTTTTAACTTGTCCTCTGATGACTCAACACAACACAGCACGTCTCTGATCTGTTTCTTCTCTTTTATCTTTGAGTATTAACAAGTAGATTTAAAACATAGAGTAGTTATTTTACAGAGATTTGCAAATTAAAATCTAAAACACGGCCTATGTTGATGTCTTTATTGGTTAAACCTTGAGCAATAAGTAGCAGAGAGTCAAGTTCTGTCTACCTTTGCTCTCTGATATTTTCAGTTATGTGCAGCTTAAATAATATCCCCATTAAACCATGTGAAACCTAATGATTTAAACATACTCGGGTCTGCTGTGATAAAGCAGAGCCTTAAAGTTTGTTTACACTGCAGAGCAATTCTTCTCTAATTCATTCCTCGCCGGGCCACTTAACCCACTTCGTTACCGTCCAAGCCGCCGGAGTCATAGATCGTCTTTGCAAGTGCATTCAGTCACTTGACACTTTTCCAAAAAAGCCATAAAGTCATTAGAAGAGGTTAAAAGCTCTGAGGGTCGAAGTGTGCCCCAGAATCGGGCCTTTCTCACACTCGCCGAGCAAAGATGCCGAGACAAGGAAAACAAGGTTATCTCTGCGGTGTAGTGGGTCAGGCTGCTTCAAAGGGTTTTTATACCTTAAGATCAAGGCTTGTTTCCTAAAGTGAGATCTGGAGGTAATTCTGAAATTAGAGGAAGAATGTGAAAATGTGGGTCAGCAAGGATTGATCGAGATAAGGGGAAAATCTGATTGCCATTAAACATAAAAGTAGTGTGGTATAATGTCTGTCTGAAGAACATTTATTGTCCACGTAACAAATGTTATTTTCTGCAGTCTCAGACTAAGCAGCAATTTGTAGCAATTGAATCATTGTGAGCAAAACAAAATAGACAAAAGACATAGTTTGCTTTATAAAAGACTTTCTTGAAAGTTCAGCTGAGACCACTCTAGTTAAAAGACGCATTTGTCAAAGTTATTTCCCTCTGCAGTAAATATCGGTTTGGTACATGTGTGCAAAAATGTTAAAATCATAAGGTGGAGAGCAGCAACAGGAGCCCTGTACAGACCAGAGCAGACGTTGGTGACAACCAATGTGACGTTAAGTAAGAAGCATGAATAGAGGAGTTGGGTTGCAAAGTGGCTTGCAGGTGTGCAGCAACTGTGGGTAAGCTAAAAGAGCTTTAATAGCGTCCTTTATAAAAGGTGTGGCAACTGGATGCATAGAATGGTGTCCACTGAGCCATCAACTGATGTAGACTGGAACTGGGAGCAGCTGAGCTTGACTTCTTGACTTGCCTGAACAAACATTACGCTCTAAAATGTCTCTGCCTCTGCTTCATAGTGGTGATGGGAAAAATCGATAAATAATCACAATATTTTGTGTGGCAATATTGGATTGGATTGGACTGAATTATTGTATTATCATTTCAACTACATATAAATACACAGTGAAATGAAGTAGCGTTCCCCCAGGACCCGGTGCCCCATACAAGGGTAATGCGGGCCAGCCAGGACTGAAGGCCCAGTAAGAAACCGCCCAGCCGCAGCATCATTCCTGCGACCATACTCCTGCTGGAACCCAAACACTTTGGTTTCCCAGACGCTGCCCGGCACGTCATGAAAACAGAGCCGCCGGATCGCCAGTTAGCACCGTCTGTGGACGGAGCCACGATGGCATCTGGTCGTCCTTGAACCTCCGACTTTCGAACAAGAACACCACCGTCCCAGCGTCCACACACCCAAAACGGGGACAAGCACCACCTTGGTACTGGAGTGGCCACGCGCTACCGTTGCGCCGCCATCTTGGCCCAAATTATATATATTGTACTTATACAGACATTCCAAATATTGATATCCTATTATAAAGTTTGCAAATACAAATTGAATGTTTTAGTACTACAATAACTAAACTTTGTATATTTTCAAATCCTTCAGTTGCTGAAGGGGCTGCAGAACTTTTGTTGTACAAGCTGCACTGTTCAAAACACGTGGGGTCTCTGCTGATTCCCGTCTCTACTACTACATCACGTTGTCTCCTGGAGAGAGTGTGGTATGTTTTCATTGCACTTTCCGTAATGTGGAGTTTTTACGAGATGGGGTTGTTAGTCCGATGCCCAGCCCCTCGAACCTGGAGGGGCAAGCGCTGTTTTTGTGTGACCTTAAACCCTAGAACCTGCCCAGCATGGCTGAACCCACAAGGCTGATCCCCTGCCGATACAACTTCCAGGGTTTGTAGAAGGTGCTCGAGCTTACCCGCCGCAGAAAGTCTGTGCACCAGCGGTAACCGGATGAGCAGCACTGTGCTAAACTGAACATTTCTCGTGTTCTCTCAAACTTCATGCCATCACAGAGGTTGATCCGAAAGTTGAACCAACAGCCGCGTTTTGAGTCTGGTGGTTCTTATTTTAATGTCTACAGGTTGTGAGTGTGTGCTGCAATCTGGAGATTGTCAATCAATTGTATTTTTAACATTATGTCATATGACCGTCACAATAAAAAAGAAGTGAATTAATACAAATTAAAGTGCAAAACAAAATGATAATGTGCAAATAAGTAACAAAATTGACCTCTGTTCAAAAGTTCAAATAAGGATTCAAATTAAGGATGTTTTTTCCAGTCAAAAATAACAAGGAAAAGTTCACAGTTGATTCACTTTATAAACTGATGATTGCAGTGGAGGAATGTCAGCATGTGGACATGCTCTGGAGTGAGGCTGATGTTCCCAGCTGCTGAGAAGGAGACCGTG
>VUQH01018045.1:2389-12599 GCA_015106775.1 Etroplus canarensis | reverse complement strand
AACACCCCCCCCCCCCCCCAGGCACAGCAGCAGATAAGCAGCTGAATAGCTGACGTGGCCATTGCAACGCCTCGATTCGTTTCTCTTTCCAAGTCCAGACGTCAACCCGTTTGAAATGCTGGGGCGGGACCTTCAGAGAACTCTTTATGGATGACTGCTCGCAAACGTCAGTGCACGATAGCAACACCGTGATATAGAAAATGATTACTTTAACCTCTTCATCGCGAGGCCTATTTTTTCTACGTAAAATTACTTTTACGTAAACGTACCTGATTATTTAAAACACTTGTACTGCTGAATAGAAGACTGGACCATTGGAAGGTGTGTACATATATGACAGTAGATAGGAAATGAGGCAAAGGGTCAGGTATTTCCCATATGCTAAGCCTCATACTGCGTTTACTTTGCATATTAAGTGGACCAGCCCCAGTTGCAACAGTCTGCATTGGTGTAACATGTCGTTACCCTTCTGCGGTGGTGCACGTCAGGCCACAGTTCAGGTAATTTAACTAGGAACTGTAAATTAAGCTTTACTGCACTCATTTGTCGAGACGGTCCAGATAACTGTACTTCTCACTGCAGATCCGCCTGCAGTAATTCTACTTCTCCCACATAAGCTAACTGCGCCTGATTGGCCTGAGCGAAGGCGGGCCTGTGTTTTAGGCCGGTAAGGCTAGAAGAAATCTGTGCCGCTGTTTAACATGCTTAGTACTTAGGATTACCAGAGACGTGTCTGAAGATGACATAACTTGGTTCATTTTATTGGTGACAGCTTGGCTGGGGTCAGGTGGATGAGTTCGGCTGAATTTGCACCTCTGCTGCCTTTCTTCAGGTGCAGGATCGGTGATCTTTTCAGGGTGTACCCCATCTTAATAGATGCATTATTGTTTATTGTTATGGAGTGGGGAGGGCTAGAGTCAACTCCAGACCAAATTTAGGTGTCACATTTTATGGGCTTGGTTACAAAAGTTGACCGTAATCTGTAGAGTAATGTCGGGGCCAGCAGTTGCAGAAGCTGGAGGTCTTCAGTGCACTGAGTCAGTAACAAGAACAAACAGGCCCAAAGAGCTTTAATATGGGAACAAGTTAACATCAGATCCGTGGAGGTGCGTGTTCGCGGCGACCCCTCCCCACCGTGACAACGCCTCTGCCTTCTGTTGCATTTCCAGTGCCCAGCCTCGTGCTCTCACGTCCTGAGACGGTGCACCAGTGTTTTGCCCCTGGCGGTTTGATTGTCGTCCAACCAGGAGAGATTCCAAGTCTCTCCCGAGTCAGCTGCAGACTAGCATGGATCCACCCTACAGCTGCTCTGCACATCCACAGCGACATGCCTTTTAATTATCCACAAAGCAGCTGAAGGAGGATGCTGAGAGCTTCATCTCCTAAACCTAGATGTCTCTGAAGTTTTGAGAATTCAGCGTGGGAGAGTGTTACTCGTGCTTTTGTTTAAGGCTTAAAGGCTTCCAGAGAATGTGTGTATTTGTAATTTGGGTGACTTGACCTTTTTAAATGATCAGCTATCTGCTGAAATGTGCCATCGCCTCTAGCGAGTATCACTTTCGACGGCACAGATACCTTTTGCTCTCGTCTCTTTGTGCGGATTGTTTTTGATAACCCGATCACTGACAGCAGGAGGACGATCTGCCGATGAGCAGCTGCTTCCTGCGGAGCCTCCAGTCAACACCTCTGCCGACACCCGCTCTCTGACACCAGAGTGTGCTGCGTGGTGTGACCCCTGACCCGCGCTGACAACTGCTTTGTCAATAATTCAAGTCTACCAGGTGTCATGTGCCATTCGCTGGGTTCTGAGCTTGTGTTGAGCTATTAAATTTGTACCAAAGCTGAGGTATTTCAGCTTTTTTCATCTTTATTTTGTAATTTCTTTGCACTTCTGCAACAGATGCATCAGAAGAAATACACTATATGGACAAAAGTATCGACCCATCTACACATTATAGCTCATTCTAAATCCATAGGCACTAATATAGAGTTGCTCCCCCTTTGCAGTTAGAACAGTTTCCTCCCTTCTGTGTGTCTGTGAGATTTTTTCCCCATGTATCCAGAAGAACTTTTGTGAGGTCAGACACTAATGTTGGACAAGAGGACTTGGATCAAAGTCTCTGTTCTAGTTTATCCCAAGGGTGTTGGCTGGGGTTGAGGTCAGGGCTCTGTATCGGCCAGTCAAGTTCTTCCACACCAGACTCGTCCAACCGTGCCTTTATAGGCCTTGCTTTGTGCGCTGGGACACAGTTCTGCTGGAAAAGGGCCTTTCTCAAGCTGTTCTCACAAAGTTGCATAGAATTTTCCAAAATGTTATGATAATTATGATAAATTATCCATGGGGACTTTTTATTTCTTAAAGTAGGTTGTAAACGTGTTTATTTGTGCTAGCAAGTTAGCCATTTAAACACAGTGTACATTTACATAACATGAAAAGTCCCAGGTTTGAAAGTGGGAGACACAAGCCTAGCCTTGGGGTCACAAACCAGCATCTTCCTTAGCATCAGTCCCAATAAACGGGAGGGTTGGGACAGGAAGGGCACCCGACATAAAATCACAGATTTATCTACTGTAGCACCTCTTCCAGGTCAAAAAAAAAGAAATGGCTGAATGTACATTTTAATCTATAGGAACGGCCTCAGTTTTGGAGCCAGCCTCAAGTGGCCATTTGCAGAACTTTTTGGCTTTTATGTGTTTTTTTTTTTTTTCATCTCCAGCTGTGATGCCACAGACATTTTCTTCAGACTAGTTTATTTTTTCATTTGCAGACATTTGTTTCTGGCTTCATAGATGTCAAAAATATCAACTCTGAGGTCTGTTTTTGCATATTTCCCCCATTTTACATGGTGAACTGTTGCTAGCATTGTGTGTTAGCTCTGCGTCGGTCGTAGCTGCTTACGTAGGAACTAACTACAGCAATATTCAGGCAACCCAGCCTTGTAATTTGTCTCATGTACAGTCAAATGCCTTTCTTACATTCGTACATTTCGGTCTAACATGAATTTGCTGGTTGGATTTCTGTCAGGAAACTTTTTTAAGCTTTCAAATGCAAAAATGCATCAAAAACTATATTTATGAGCTGCTTCAGAGTTGTCAGACAACTTTGTTAAAAAAAAAAAAAAGGGGTACATTTGAATCACGTCTGGCAATAAGATGATGTCGTGTGTCTTCAGAGCAGTTAGGTTCTGGCTGAGAAGATACCCTCTGAGTAAACTGGTCCTGGCTGAACCTCCACTCACGCTCAAAAAAATGAGCCACACACTTGGTCTCCAAATGTTTACCATCTCTAAGTTGAGTCTGGACTCTAAATATATTCCAACCACAGAGCCTCCGAGCTAATGGTGACGTCATAAATCGGTGCAGGAGTGAAAAGCGAGTAGAGGGGAGCTCGTTAAAGGTTGGTCCTGAGGTCAGGCAAAGCTGGAAGTCATGAATGAATGTTTTTAAAAAAAAAAAGCTGATTTCCTCTTCTTCAATTTTTATATTTAAGCCCAATTTTTCTGAGCTGAGTATGCAATGATGTTTATCAGTGAAAGTAGAGTGAATGAGCCATTTATGTAATTTCTTCATCAAGATAAAATGCTACTTTGGAGCCTCTAACGGACGACTTGGCTTTGCTGTTGCTTTTTGTTTTAGCCACGAAAATGTACCCACCATCGTTCTTTGGACGAGCAACACAAAATAGTCCCCCTCAAAGAAAAACATACTTTTTTTTTTTTTTAATGGTTCTTTATCAAAAGCTTTACAAATGCAGAGAAGTAGGGAAGTTGGCTTAAGCTTCTACAACTACTGACAATCCCGAAAACTGCAAATTTATAGTAGTTCAACTCATGATAAAGTTTTTCACAGGATTCTGTGCGGCTGTGTAAACAAACACAGTACACCCCATGCAAAATCTGCATTAAGTTTTCATTATCTCATATTGTTATGGAGGAATTTTGGCCCACTATTCTTTACAACATTGTTTCAGTTCACTGAAGTATGCCTGCATTAGTTTATGCATTATTCTCTTAAGGTCAGTCAGGTTGAGGTCTGAACTTTGACTGGGCCATTGCAGTGCCTTGATTCTTTACTTTTTCAGCCATTCTGTTGTAGACTTGCTGGTGCACTTGGGGTTATTGTCCTGTTACGTGACCCCAGCTTCGGGCAAGCTTTTTAGCTGTCGGACAGATGGCCTCACATTTGCCTCTGGAATTCTTTTGTCTACAGGGGAGTTCATGGTCGACTCCATGACTGCGAGGTGCCCAGGTCCCGACGCTGCAGAACAAGCCCAAATCATCATCTCTCCATCACTGTGCTTGACAGTTAGTATGAGGTGTTTGTTCTGTTGAGCTGCATTTGGTTTTCACCAAATGTAGTGTTGTGTATTATGGCCAGACATCTCAACGTTGGATGTCCAAAGGGCATTGCTGCAGAAGTCTTTTGGTTTGCTCAAAACGTGCCATGCGTGTTCAGTCTTTTTCTAATTGGTCTGCCGTGAACTTGAACATTTAACATGCCAACTGAGCCCCGTAGAGTCCGAGATGTAGCTCTTGGGTTATATCTTGCAACTTCTGTGCACTTTGCATGGCCTGACGTCGGGATGAATTTGCAGGTCTGGTGCATTCAGGTGACTCTTTGGCAGTCCGGTTTTGCCCTGTGGGGCTGTACGTTTGACGACCCTGGTCTGAAGGGACCCAGCTCTCTTCACCCACCGTGGTCCTCAACGTGAAAGTTGGCTCATTTTGACGCAGAAGTCGATTTTTGCTCTCTGTGCAACGTTGACCTCAAAGGAGAACTGGCATGGACACATGAAAGTGTTCAGAACGGGACCTTCACAGAGCGATCCAAATGTAGCCGCAATTAATAAGACACAATGACGCCCAGGAATGTACTGTACACAGTGCCTGCAGCCACCTCATTCGCTCCATCTATTTCTAACTTTCTGTTTGGGTTTTTATGGAATTCTGTTGAAATCAAACGGGTTTATTTAAATGGTGAAAATGTCATGAAAACAGTAATACAAAGAGAACACGTTTGTTCACACAGGCGACCAAAGCACGTTCAGTCATTTCTCAGTGTACCGTAAACAGGATTACAGTGCGCGCCGGTTCTATAAACACTTCATAAAAGCGGCTCTGTCCAGAGATGATCAGACTCGGAATAAAGCCAGCGCGCCGATTACTGCAGCCCATTAAAACCTAATCAGAAACATTATTTAAACTCAGTCAAGTCAGCAACTCCGCGCAGCATCCGATTGGCTGTTTTTGAGCTGGGCCATGTGTGTTTTATGGCTCCTGCTCTACATGTCTGGGTAATTGGTCACAGTTCATATACAAAAAGAGCATGTGAGTGCAGGCTTATTGTATTTAAGTGTGTTTACTGGTGCGTTTTTGAGCGCGATAACCGCAGTTCTCCTTTGTCCATCATCATTACCATCATCCTTTGTTGTCCCAGGAAAAGCCTGTGCAACCACTGACTTCCTCTTCTCTGGGTTTGTCCTCGTAAACACGAAAAGCCTTGATAATGTCGACAAAATGAAACAGACTTAACTGCAAGGGCGCGTCTTCGTCCGAGACGATCCAGAGTAGACCTAAAGCATGTTTTGATAGTGACAGAGAGAAATCACCTGTAACTGGATCACAGTAACCCGGATGTGACTGCAGAGCCACACAGACGGTTCCACTTACCGTGGAAAGCCGGAATTTGGCTTTTCGGTGTCAAGTCTTATAAACTAAGTGGGAGTGATCGAGCTATGATGGGACTCTGTTGTTCTGCTGCCACATCAAGGAGCCACCGACAGGAGGGATAATGGCTTCTGGTGTGTTAAATTCTTATTTTCTGTCATTGTGAAGGGTAAATTTGTGTTGTTTTTTCCCCTCCCTCTCAAATGAATACATCCTGTATTCATTTTGATGTCTTCATGGGAACTTGAATGAGTTTGGTTCACTCATATTTTAGCTGCTTCAGATGTCTCAGAACAGCAAACAGAACATCTTTTGTACTAAACTTCACCCATCTGGCTCTCTCAACCACTGACAACAAATTATATTAGATAATTGTAAAGCGCTTCTACATTTTGTTGCTGGCGCTGCAGTTTTAGACTTCATCCTGTATTAAAACCCACACACCAGTCTCTTCCCACTCCAGATGGATAAAACTTCTCTACTCTCCCTGAAGAAATTACATGTCGTGTATCATGACTCCCAGGCTTCGGGAGACACTCTCAGCTTAGGGTAGGGTAATTCATGGCGCTGCTCGCTGAGCCGGGTGGGTAAGTGGTATGTAACGTCTAATTAAGGTGCATTAAGGCCTGGAAATTCAATAAGAAGAAGCTCAAGTGAAGGCAGCAGTTATTATGACAGATGAAGTGTATTCACCGTTGATTGAGCCCACCGCCTGCGACGTCATTACCTGGTGTGGTTCCAAGATTTGGTTCTCATAAGGGCTTAAAAGAAGATAAATTTGATTGCATTTACATTTTTCCAGGGCAATTTATTTCTTACAACTCCAGCAGCGCTATTTTCCTTGAAGCAGATGATAAACAAAACAAATTTATGAGGCTGAAAAGTGCTTTTTAAACCCTGTGTGATCATGTTCACATGCTTAGTGAGTTACATAAGTTTCTTTCTAAAGATGAGCTGAGATAAGGCTACTTTCAAAGAAAAATGGAAGAACATCAAAGCAGGTTACATGTCAAAGCAAAATGGGTTTCACATGCCTCCAATCAGCATAATGAAAAACAAACTGCAGCTTTTAAAATAACGAGTCTGTAAACTAACATTCCAGCAGCCTTTTAGCGTTGCTAAATATATAAATATCTTGACAACTTTTGGCTTAAGCAACAACATCCAGAGCTGGAAATTAATGCTAAATCAAATCCCACAGGTTCCTGTGTCAAAAATGATACAGAGTGGATCCCAAAATGTAATTTCTCCATGTGTGAGAAATATACAGGCGGTCAACATTTACTAATCTCACCCATTTAATTTGTGTTAAGGCAAAAATACATCATGATCATATTTAATACTAGTTGGGGACCTTCTTAAGGTCCTAGCGTGGCAATGCATTGGATGTCTGTTGATGCTCGGTTGGCCTGTATCTACATGCTGTAGCTGTGTACTGTCAGTAGGGGGCAACATTAAAACCAACGGTGATGTTGGTGACGCTTGCTATGTTTGCTAAAGCAGTGAAAATGAATGGTTACCGAGATAACCATGGTTCTATGAATGAAGGTCAAAATGGCAGCGAGCCCATACAGTGGCCTGCTGACCCAATGTAGAGTAGAACAGATGATGACAGAGGTTACCGAGTGACGCAAAGAGATAAATAAAAGTTACCTGAATGCAACTCCAGTTTTACAACTAAGTGCTTAACTTAAATCAGGTTTAGCATCATTATCAGCAAGCGTGGGTGCTTCCTTTCTGCGGTGCACAGTTAGCTGCTCTTGTGTTTGCGTGGTCATAAAACTGCCGTGTGTTTGGATTGGTGTGTGTACAAGTGTGTTTATGTGTGTTTGTGCGTCTGTGGTTTGTCTGCTTTGCCCGTTTGCATATATGAGTTAATGCACATCTTTGCGAGTTTATGTCACATGTTTTGCATTAGAACGTGTGTACATTGATGTTAGCGTGTGCAGCTGTGTGTTGACACAGTGTGAGTTAAGTATGTGGGGTCCGATTGTGTATTCCTGACAGCGTACTTGAGTGTAATCATGTGTGATTGCCTTTTTTGTGTTTGTTTTGGTGTGTGTGTGTGACATTGTGAGGCTTTCCCAGACAAGTCAATGCAGCAGGTTAGCTGGTTCCCACAATCCCCTGCTCTCACTCTGTGTGTCCAGTCTTTCAAATCTAAATAACTTTGGCCCTTAACTCGTGTTGATTGGTTCTCCACAAAGGCTTTGCAAGGTGATTGGTGTGCACCACATGCTGGCAAAGGTTCAAGGTCAATTTGTGGACTTCCTCCTGGCTTCATTCACCAGACAGCAGTTTCCCACTGAACACCAGTGTGTGTGTGTGTGTGTGTGTGTGTGTGTGTGCGTGCATTATTTCTATTGTGTTGTCACTCACTATCATCACAGGAGAAGCAAGTCTAAATTCTACATTCATTTTGCAAAAGATCTCCTGTTTGTCCTGAAGTGGCCTAAAAATGTAAAAGTTTCATGTTTAGAGTTGAAAGACTCCAGAAACTATAAATTTTCTCTCTGCGGTGAGAATGACACACTTTCCAGCTGCCCCCAGTCATCTCAAAGAGGAAACCTTTTCAAGCAAATGATCAGTCTGGCACAAAGGTGATGAAAAGATTCTGAAGAATTACTCTTTGCAGTGCTGCCAGTCTTTCCTCTGCAGTGCTTTGTATTTCAAGCCTTGACGGGAGCCGGACAAATTCAAACTAAAACACGTGCCGTGGGACGGTTACTCACTTTAACCTCGGTCATAAAACCCAGTTCCCTCTTAACTGTTAATAATTAATTTGTCCAATCAGCCTGCTCGCAGGGTCAAAGGCAACACAAAACAAAAGACCTGATGCTGCCATCAACAACACACTACAGGAAATTCTCAGAACCTGCAGGACAGATGATGTCTCACACAAAGAAGACGTGATGAAAAAGCACGTGGGCTTCCCTACATCCACTGTAATCACCTACTAACATGTACGAGCGGCTTTATTGTTAATTTTTATTAACCAGTTTCTGGCAAAAGAAGCTCACATTCAATACACAGAATAACATTTTCAGCACCAAAGAGAGAAAGATTTATGTTTGATGGTGAGCCTTTGAAATCACACGCCTGTTTCTGAAGAGCTTTCAAGAGTTCATGAATCATGAGAGGAATAGAAACACAGAGCATGCCTCAGACTGTCGAGATCAAAACCTGGTTCATGAGCCTTTTAGACTTCAGATAAGCGGTGCGTGACACACCACAAATGATCCGTTGTTCACCTTTGTTCCTCCTAAGAGTCATGCAGAATTTTCAAAATCACAAGGGTCAGTTTTTTCCTTTTCTTTCTTTCTTTTTTTTTTTTTAACTCGACCATCGTTTGTTCTTAGCCTGATCTTTAAGGGGGATGGTGAGATGTGGGGTTTGTATAAACATGGAGCAGATAATCTGTTCCACTCCACTGACTGAGTGGAACCTGCTTATCTCCAGGTGGAGAGACTTGGGGCATGACTATGCTACCATTTGGCACACTACGTCGTACACTGGCAGTTAGTATCATGACATGTTAGTGTATGGCCGTTACCTTTGCCAGGTCTCTGTTAGAATTCTTTGAACAGATCTGGTCTCTTTTAGGTGCTTCGCTAAAGTGGAAGTATTTGCTCCGTTGGTCCGCCTTTGGAAACTTTTTGTTTTTGTAGTAGCGGGGTATAAACACATGTTTATTTCTGCTGTGAAGTTGGACATTTTAAATGGGAGATTACCTTACTTTTGGAGTCAGCCTCAAGTGGCCACTAGAGAAACTGCAAATTTTGGCAATTTGGCAGTGACTTTGTCAGCCGCAGAAGTTGCTGCTTGGTGGTAAAATATATATTTGATTAAAGAAAAGAAAAGGTTCATTGTCTGTGCGGAATATTCTAGAAGCTTTGTATTGTATATTTTTCAATGATGTGTCAAATTGGTCCCTTTTCTGATGGAGCGTAGGCTACCTCGTGCAATCCAGTCTTCTGTTGCAATACTCCATCTCTCTGAAAACTCCTGAAAGCTTTTAAACAAACCACTGTTGGTTCATAATGAAGATGAATTTAAGCAAATGCGTGGGAGTTCCTGCCTAATTTCAGTTTCAGAAATGCGTTATGGTGAACTGTTTTCAGCCATCTCTTACCACCTTGTTTAGTGGCTCACCCAACAGGCGTCCTTTCATGTCCGAGAACGCCCCCAGAGTACTGCAAGGCTTATGTCTCAGGCTTCATAGTTTACAGGAGTACTGTGGTAAGACACGTGATGGGGGACTACAGCTGTTGGTGATGTGCCTGGTTCTCAGCGCAACTGATCCAGATGAGGTCAAAGTTCAGCAGCAGCAACACGTTGCTCGGATTCTCTCGGACAACAACTGGACTGCTGCTTCCTCGTTTATGGCCGGACACAACGGGACTTCACATACGGCGTAAAGGCAGACTTTCAGTTATTCTGGATATTTGTTAACAGCAGTGAAACGTCTTAGGAATAAATGAAGACTGAAAAAAAAAAAAAAGTGCCGTTCGCTTGCAAGACCTGCAGTGGTTCGTCTGTCAGGG
>VUQH01018036.1:4370-16742 GCA_015106775.1 Etroplus canarensis | reverse complement strand
AGAACCCGCAACCCCACCCCCCCCCCCCCCCCCCGAGCGCAGTCAGGAGACCTGTCTGACCCATTCTCACTCACAGAAATCAAGAACCAAGTCTGCTGTACTTCAACCATCCATACTAAAAACTCTCTTCAACCTCTGGACCCAAGGATTCTGACTCATTCCCCGGAACTAGGACCCCGGAACCTCTCCCTTCACCTCACTGACACAGGACTGAACATTGAGCCAACTGCTATCCCACAGCCTCTGCACATTTGCTCTAACTTCTGAATAATCTGTTTCCATTAAAGCTGCAAAAACCTAATCCTTCTGTGTCTGTCCACACTACAAAACCTGACAGTTTATATGTTTGGTATTAATTACTAAGTTTCTTTTACAATCACAGAATTGCAGCTACTGGAGCTGAGATTACAACACTGAGCAGTTACATTTGCAATCTATTTATCACCTACAATATTTAATCTGGTGATAAACCAATGTAATTTACATGTCTCCTTTATCAGGCTACAGGAGAGTGTCAGAACTGAATGTATAAAATAGCCTATAATGTTTAAATGTACACAGTTTAAAGCTTCAGGGTGCTAATGTGCAGCCGTCAGGTTAGAAATAGCAACACCGATGGAGCACCGAGAGCGCACTGAGCTGTAAAATAAATATATTAACTCAAGTTAATATTTTACCGCTTGGTGCGCTCTTGATGATCATGAATTCAGCGATAAAATAAATACTTGTGCATTCCCAAGATTAACGATGTTCTGCAGCATTGCTCTCTTGCCTTATTTCCACCAACAGTGTTGCATTTTTGTTTTATTTATATATGTTTTTTTGTTTTTAACATTCTTTATGATCCCTAGCACCCGTTCAGCTGACAATGCTGCAGACTGATTGATTCTGTGTTTTGTCTTTTTAAATCAGGAGTTGGGTGAACAGAACCAAGAGAGTGAATATTTCACTTGGATTTTATGAAATGAAAATGAATGTCAAGTTGCTCTGGTTTACACATTTGCCTTAGAAGCAAAAGGTTCCTAGTTTGATTCCAGGAGGGGACACAAGCACCTCTCACCATGGCCTTAGGACGCCCTTGGTTCTGGTTTGTGTTTTTGTGTTTCTGCTTTTCTTTTTCTCCGCAGCAGAGCGGACATGGCTTGTTGTGGTTGCAGTGTCTCTGGGGGCCAGCGCACCTGTTGCCTGTTTCCTCATTGGCGTCCTGCCTACTTAGACTCTGGGTTGTAGATCACTCATCGCCAGTTCGTTCAGTTCGCCCGCGGTAACTCTGCTGTGCTACCATAGTTTCCATGATCTTGTGTTTTGCCTTGTGCTCTTGTCTTATCGCATCACCTCTCCTCGGGGAAGCAACCCAGACGCGTCGGCCGCAGCTTTTAGAAAACGCACCATGGTGAAGACCAGTTCCCGGTTGTCTCTCGCCTGTCCTGAACCTCCAGCTTCCTGCCTGCCCGCTCTCCCCCGGGAATCCTGAGTTAGCCCCTCAGCACGCCCTGTGCCTTATTTTCTGACCAGAGGTCTAAGAATAAACTTTCTTAAACATTCAGCTTGTCTCCTTTGAGTCTCCTGCCTAGTTTGCGCTATGACACATGGAGGGTTAGTCGTGAAGGGCATCCGGCGTAAATCTTCTGCCAACTCTGCCTGTTACCAGCGTGGATTAATCCGCTGTGGGGGACCGCTTGAGGAGAATACGAGGGAGCAGCCGAAGGCATATTTGGTCAAACTGGTTGCTGGTTAATCAATGCAAAAAATACTGTGGCAACATTGTTTTTAATCTTGCAGCTGAGCATAAACGATCTGTGTAAGGTTTAAGCTCTAAGTGTGGATTCTTTTCGAAATGTTTTCTGTGCTTTAAACCAAACCATTCATGAGACAACACTAATTTTATGGACAAAGGCACAAACGCCTGGAACAGACAAACACATGTCTTGATATTATCTCTCCTCTACCTTAAATCCCTGCTAATGTGCCCATATGCATTTTTCATCTGCGCAACCAAGGCGTGCAGCAGGCACCTGCCTGAATGTCAGTCCACAAAACTCAGACATCTCCTGCAGGAAAAACGGGACAGAAATCTGCTTAATAATCTACATTTCCAGAGTGGTAATTGCTGGAGGGCACAAACAGCCCTGAACCTACCAGGAGGGAAAATAGAATTACCCTGAACGGCACAAAGTTCTAAAAATATGAACGGCTGCACTGTCTGCCTGTCTTGTGTATTGGAAAATCAAACCACTTGGTTCCTTCCACGTCACCCATTTCCCCCTGCAGAAAACAGACCTCTCTGTGGTTTTCTAGGGACCACGCAAACTCTAACAGCAAACTCTTAAACACACGGACTAAGAAAAGGGCCTATATTTAAAATCCCCAATTACATTTAATTGACGAAAAACACGGCCAATTCCAGCCACACCGGCTGAGTCTGTAAGCTGAGCTCACATTGTGACTGGCCTGCTTTCACTGAGGCCAGAGCGCTGGCAATAGAAACCTAAAGCTGGAGACTGAGGCAGGGATAGGGAGAAAACACGGAGAGAGGGAGAACGAAGAGTGTGGATAATGAATGAAAGAGAGAAAAAAATTAAATTGAGAGAGGGAGGGTTGGATAATTATGGAGAGAAAGGGGGGAAACATCCCTCCATTCTGCCTCCCTTGTCTTGTGGCGCAGGGTTATTTTTAGCCACGAAGGGGAGCAACAAGGTGCTGTAAAGGCAATCATTTCTGCTGCAGCATAGTCATCGCTCACTGCAACGTCTCTGTCATGGCAAAGGAAACACACACACACACACACACACATATATATGCATGCATGGGCTTTTAAGGACCTGCCCCACTGTGAGTCTATAGCCAAAATATAACTGACATTCAGCCTGTAAAACCACAGTCTCAGACATATTCACAACATGTTGCCCAGCTAAACCATCAACATCTGCCAAACTCTAACTTGACAACAATTTTCCTCTCCTAATGTGCCACCTAAAAACCATCCCTTTAATTTTCCCTGTGTGCTGTATTTTCACTTGCTGGTGACTTCACAAAGGTCAAAAATCTCACTTTAAAGTGCATCTTATTTTTCGCGCTGAAAACAAAAGCTCAGTCTCGGATGCCAAATGTGTGAATACCACAACTGGCCTGACCTGAAAAAATGTGTCAGGTCAAGCCAATTGCGTTAGGGATTAGCTGAGCTCACACACAGACAGACACACACACACACATAACTGTTTTCCCCTCCAGTGACATTTACCAGGTCAAGGAGAAGAAACTCTATCCCAGCATCTCAATCAATAACTCCTCTTAAAGGAATTAAAAACATACAGTATTTCATTACCCAATGCAGCTAATAGCTTTTTCTGAGATCGATGTTTATGTGCTTTCTGCTTTACTACAGAAGACCCTTCCACTTTCTATCTGTCTCTGCAGTCCTTTGTAATGAGGTTAAAGTAATCAAATATGGCAATGTTTGTTCTATAATACAACTCAGCTGTGCTATTTGTGATCCTGTAAAGAAGAAAAAACCCTTAAAGGCTGACTAATTTGCTCATTAACATGTTACACTCGACAAGTGATAAGAAAGTGCTAAGAAGATCCCTACACGTGCTGATGCACTGAAAGCATGTCTTCTCTAGATCTAAAAGAATAATTCATTACAGCTTTAAACGTACCGTCAAGATCCTCACGAGCACATAGGGACTTATACAATTTAGTGCTAATTAGGCAAGTATGCTAGGGACACAAACTTATTGCATAACATTAAGATGATTTATAGATTTGACTAATGCTAAATAGTATTGTGTGTCAACAGTTAAGAGTCTGCTTCTTTATATACGGACTCACAGTTCTGCATTACAAGAGCATTACCAATAAATAAGCAGTCATTTTACTGCTTGAGATTTAGCATCTCTTTTGCAAAGGGGTCCTGGGCCAAGGTTGGCAGCTTTGACCTAGTATGTCTTTTGATTGTGGGAAAAGTGGAGCTCCTGGAGAAAACCCACGGAAGCACTGTGAGAACATGCAATCTCCACATAGGTCCAAACCCGCGACCCTCTCGCTGCAAGGCGATGATTTTAACTACCGAGCCACTGTGCAGCTCCTTTGACCTGTTGGTTTGTGTTGGTTTGGATCCCAGCTATGTTGAATGGCAGTGGGAGACCAAACGTCTTTGTTTGTCAAGGCAAAATTACTCTTTGGTGGCTGTCCAGGGAAAATGTGTTAAATATAACATACTACAACCACATATACAAACTAATACTGACTTGTTTAGGTTGCTTTTTCTAAATGATCACTAATTGCTTACGTTCTGTGTCAATACCCCTCCCGCTTTTCAACACTGGGGGCATACTGGCAGGATGTACTATAAATAATATACTGACTGGGTGTGATAATTACCTCAAACAACTCTACTTGAACAAATCCAAAGTAAACATTTTAAAAACCACGGATTTAAAAGAATTACTCAATAAGATACAATAAGATACACCATGTTAATGAGCTGTAGAGGTTAGCAGAAATATTTTCACATTGGGACAGAGGCAGGGTAACTGTTTCACACCTACGTTCTTCCTTTATGCCAAGCAAAGCCAGACACATACTTGATGTATCATAATATTTATCATAAAATACTTGAGTGGTGTCAAACTCCTCTAACTTCAGGCAAGACAGCATAGTAATGCACATTTCAAAATTTGAAATTTTTCATAAACGGTGGAACTGCTCTCTTACCAGTGATGAGTTCTCGTACTTCCATGTCGTTGGTCTTCCTCAGGAGGCGAATAAGGGCTGGGATGCCATCACAGTTCTTGATGGCCACCTTGTTGTCATTGTCCTTGCCATAGGAAATGTTGCGCAGGGCACCACAAGCCTTGCGGTGGACTTCGGACTTGGGGTGATCCAGAAGGCCCACCAGAACAGGAATTCCTTTCAGCTGACGCACATCTTTCTTAATCTTGTCATTTTCGTAGCACAAGTGCTGCAGGTAGGCAGCGGCGTTGGACTTGACTGGGTCAATGGGGTGGCCGAGCATGGCAATGACCTCAGGGAGATCTGGGTCACGCCAGCGTGGATCCTTGCGGATGCTGTCAATGGAAGGTGAGCGCCGGCCACCCATGCGATCTAGACTGGCCATGCTACCCCTCTCTGGTTGAGCCAGTGGCGCTGAATACATGCCATGGATATAAGGGTGGCGCTCATCGATCAGCTCTGCCTCAATGGGGTCATCTGGGTACCCTCTGGAAGACAAGAGAGGAGAGGACAGTTAGGATGAGGAAGATGGACGAGGTAAATGGTGGGTGACTCAGACAGATTTGTCTGAGAGAAGAATTAGGCAGCCAGGGGAAAGACTTTGAGAGAAGCCAATTGAGGTGAGAGCTGCTGACTAATGAGGGGAAAAGGGAAAGCAGGGGACAGGGTGAGTAAGAGGTGAAAAGAAATGAGAGACAGAGGAGGGGAAGGGACACAGTACTGGACAGTGAGAGAAGGGAACACGTAATGATCGGTGGTTTAGATCTGATACAACTACATCTGTCGGGGGGACTGTGATGGCAATTCTGTGCAATAAGAGAGATAAGGTACGCAACATTCTTATTATTCCTCCCTGCCAGGTGGCAGCAACAAAGATGTCAGACTTCAACACACATAAAGTCTTCGAAAGAGTGAGTGAACGACAGGAAAAGATTGCTCAAAGAATAGACAGGCACTTCACAAAGAAGCAGAGACAAGGCAATACCAAAGAAAAGCCTTTGAAGGATAGTCTTGTGAAGTTTTTTTCTCTTTTTTTTCTATGGAAGCCACCACATACAGCAGAAAAAGGATTTGAAGTCTTTTCCCCCTAGGGAACAGAGAGAGCTTGGCTGTCCCCTCAGGGAGGACTACAAGCCCCTATGATGCCTCCAGGGCTCCCTTTGCTCACAGTGCCAAACACAAGCATGCAGTTGCTAAAATGTTAATGAGCATCACTCTGGGACCTTTCTACTAGCATTACCCTTATTAGCATTACAACTATTAGTGCTAAGGACTTAAACAGTATTGAGCTTTACTAATTTTCTGTGATGGAACTGAGCGGTGAAGAAAGAAGGGCGCTCATGGAGTCTGGCGGGGTGGGGGTTTCCTGTAATGATCCTCTATTTCCCACAGCGCTGTTCGCCACAGCGCTCTACTCCAAAGACAGCCTCATCAATTCCCTGTTGGAACATGGGAGAAAACATAGGTGCTCAACTCCAGTGACAGATTGTTGTTGCTGGAGTGCATGCTACTTATTTTTTCTTTAATCACGGAAAGGATTTTTCAATTGTAGGGCTCTGAGTGCGGCACGTTAGGTGAGTCAAATGCAACACTGGCAGCGAAGTTTAAAAGGAACCTTTTTGAAGCTTGCTTCACCAAAAAACAGCTTCTTTCTGAACATGCACCACTGAGTTGTCTACAAGGATGGGAGAATGTTTGGGAGGTAAAAATCTTAGCATAAGAAGTGGAATATAATTAGGGTAGTGCACTTACGCACAGCCATTTTCATCCCCCTATACACCCCACAGCTTGAAACTTGTTTACCCTCATTACATAATCCAGCCGGTCTCCTCTCATAGTCTTTGATATATATTGTGGCTGGTGGCACAACAAAATGTTGGTCAGCGGTAAGCAGAGAATTCCAGACTGAACTCTAACTGTATTACGTTTTCTGTTTATTATGCTCTTTAAGTTATTCCCAGGCATGGGTAGGGTGATTCATCTAAGTTTTCTTTTTTTATTGCCAATTTTTTAAAATTCATTTTCTTTTAGAACATTAAAAATATAGAAATACATATAAGGCCACTACAATTATCAATCTGCTCGCACAGGGCTAGAGGTGTAGCTGCTGGTGACCAAGATCACAATGCTGTGTGTGAGGGGGGTCATAATTACATTGCCAGATTCAGACTCCAGAGTCAACAAAGGAATGAGTTCATATTCATATTTTGAATACCAGAAGAAGAAGACCTAATGTTATAGTGCTTATTCAAAATGAAAGTCCTCTGCTTCTTTCCTGCTTTTAAATAAGCACCCCGGGCTGCTCCCTTTTATTTCCCCAAGGGGTTGCCACAGTGGATGATTCCGCATTTGTAATTTGGCACTGTTTTTACGCCGGATGCCCTTCCTGACTCGTGACTGGAGGGGCTTGTGTCCCCATGTGGACTCAAACCAGGAAACTTTTGCTTCTACGCCTGCACCCTCCCCTGTGGTGGCATAAGACTCTGAAAACACATCTATAAGCTGTAGACTACAAGCAGTAGGGATGTGATTCACCCGAGCACACATTTCTTTTATTTTCTAACTGTGAATCCTCATGTCAGCTCCTTTTCCTCAGTCTGAAACCAAAGTCTGGTGTTTGTATCATAGTCTAAACAAAACTTTCAAAGCCATAAAGAATATCCAATACACCAATCCTTCAAGCTTTTCTATGTTTGTGCATCCGTTGGTGTTCTAGCATGGGATATAGCATAATAAGCCTACCAAAGTGATCCAAAAAATAGATACTTAACGAGTTGAGACTCAACTGAGCCACATTGTAAATAAAGTCTTTTTTTTGATGAAACTGATCTAATGTAATATAGCTATTAAGGGAAAATGAAAAAAAAATCTTATCTACTGACATTTAATTATGTATTGTCAAATCTAAAATAGCCCCACACAGGAATTCTGTAAACCCTGTAAGTACAAAGACATATGTAGCTTCAATATCATCATTTAAAATCTGAAATTTAAAAAATATTGTATGCCACTTTATCAGGTATACCTGTTCAAATGCTTGTTAACACAAATATCTAATCAGCCAATCACATGGCAGGAACTCTATGCATTCAGGCCATGTAGACATGGTCAAGACAACCTACTGAAGTTCAAACTGAGCATCAGAATGGGGATGAAATATGATTTAAGTAACTTTGAACGTGGTATGGTTGTTGGTGCCAGATTGGCTAGTCTGAGTATTTTAGAAACTATTGATCTATTAGGATTTTACACCACAACCATCTCTGGGGTTTACAGAGAACCTTCTAAAAAGTCTGAAAAACATCCAGTGAGCAGCAGTTCTCTGGACAAAAATGTCTTGTTGATGCCAGAGGTCAGAGGAGAATAGCCAGAAAGCTCAAGAATGACAGGAAGGCAATAGTAGCTCAAATAACCATTCATTACAGCCAAGGTATGCTGAAAAGCATCTCTGTATGCACAACATGTTGAACCTTGAAGACTACAAGCCTACAGCATCTGAAGACCACACCGACTGCCACTCCTGTCAGCTACAAACAGGAAATGGAGGCTAAAATCGCAAAGGGTCATTAAAACTGGACAACAGAAGACTGAAAAACACTGCCCGATCTGATGAATCGCTACTTCCGCTGCAACATTCGGATGGTAGGGTCTGAATTTGCCATAAAAAACAACAAAGCATGGATCAGTTCTGCCTTATATCAATGGTACAGGCTGCTGGTGGTGGTGTAATTGTGTGGGGGATATTAGCTTGGCACGCCTTGGGCCCCTTCTTACTAACTGAGCACAGCCAACCAAGCCAGTTGTTGCTGACCATGTCCATCCCTCTATGACTGCAGCGTTCCCATCTTTTGATGACTGTTTCCTGCAGGAAATAATTTTCTTGAAGATATCAATCCAACAGAACACCTTCGGGATGTGAAGGAACAGGAGAAGGAACAGAATCCGCAGCAACTGCGTGACACTGTCATGTAAATATGGACCAAAATCTCTGCAGAATGCTCCCAGCACCTTGGTAAATCTATGCCATGAAAAATTAAGTATATCTGAAAGCAAAAGGGGGTCCAATCTGGTACTACCAAGGTGTATGTAGAACAGTGGCCTCTGAGTGTAGATGTCTAAGACCTTATCTTACATGTCAGTCATCATTGGTGCTTATGTCACAATGCACACCAGGCAGTGAAATGGTTGGAATTATCTTGGCGCCAATCTCAATACCCTACAGCAGAATAAAAATGCTTTCTGCTCGAACCTTGCAATTTGAACCTGAGCTGGTTTGTTTTCAGAGGCAGCAACTGCCATAGTGAATTGTTTACTGTCTTGCAGAAAGCCTGAAATATTTCCCACCTTTAACATTTCATAAAGCGATTTTAACTCACTATCTGAGGGCATTTAGACTTCTTGTGGGAGAAAAATGTGGACACGACATTTGGTTTTTAGCCACAGCTTGCAAAGAGCAGCATTTCTGAGCTCTCTCGGTTCACTAAAACTATCAAATGCATCAGGAGAGAAGTGCAGGTCGTTTGGAAATTGCCCACAAGCATCTTCTCACTCCTTTCTCCTCCTTGGATTCGTAGGAAAGCTGTGGAGACTAACACCTGTTCTTTTAATTCCCTTCTATTGTAAATTAAAACCAAAAGCAGAGCAGTGTGGTATTTTAGTTTGTATGTATAGTCTGAGACATTAGAAATAACACTTTTTGAAATGATAGCTACACAGTGGACCCAGAGTGCATTAAGGGTGCAAAGTAATGGCACCCTTTGTATGCCAAAATACACACAGAACAAGGCATTTATAGAATGTTAAGATACACAAGTTGAAACACCCAGGGTTCCTTCTAAGCTCTGTAGCTTTTTTAACATAGGGAGCATTGTCCCAGGACATGCCCTAGCTGGCAACTTTTACCATATCCATGTTCTTGTGGAAAACTCTCCACAAAACAAAGAGAGCTGGAAGGCAAATAGCACAGTGTAATGTCGTGTTCATACAGCTAAATCAGTCTGCTTTCTGTGTCCAAATTAAGCGTAGTAGAATAAAATGCAAATACATGTTGATGTTGTCACTTTCAATGTCATTATATGAAATGCAATTTCTTAACTTGTGCTAAACTTGAAAAAAATAAGAGCTGAAAACTGATGCTTGGCACTCTTACTGGTTTTTTTCTTCCTCTGCCGCTTAGATCTTTAGAGAGAAGAGCTGCTGACCCACAAAAGTATGGAAGTTGGATAATCGATAAAAGTTGGTTAAAAGTTGGCTGGAGCAGCCGTGCTAAGCTGCCATCCCGTCTGTAGGTCACATGTCCTCCCTCTTTTGTTGAGTTGTTTTTTTACACAATTGGCATATTGGCTTTTATGGCACAACTTTGTGCATCTTACTGCCAGCAAAATCAATATGAGATGTACTGAGAGGAAAACTCCCGCCTGCAACAAGATACTAAATCTCCTATTCAGATGGATGGAAAAAGGATTAATAGAGATGGAGTATCAGAACAATACTGTTGAGTGCAGCCCGCTGCTAAGTGCTGCAACTTGAAAGAACCACATTGCTGAATGGCTGTGCCAAACCTTGAAGGCACATGTCATGTCAAAACAAACCTGAACTGGTAAGGGCATCTGGTGTATCCTCACTGCACAAGCTTCTTTTAAAAGTTTTTTAAGCTTTGTGGAACATGTTGGGGAGCCAAGAATCTCAACAGGCAGTCTGTAACCACTGTACGGAAGGAGGGGCCAATCAAGAGCTCAAGAGAGTGATTACAGCGCATCATTTCGACAACAAATGACGCTCCGAGGTTTGGCAAAAGCACTGAGCTGCTTGACATACTACATGGAAGACGAGAATTTTAAGTACATGTGCTGGTGGATCACTAAATGCTTCCATGTGTACACCAAGATGTAAACACATACGTCCATTTGTTGTAGAGAATTTGACATGACAAGGCAAGGGAGAGGTGTCCCACGAAAGAAGGGAAGTTCGCAATCTCAGCATCAGCGCCACTGCACAAACCTGCATACATACAGAGTATCTCTTTTTCTCTGCACCTTCCCCCCTCATCATCCGTCACACTGTGTTTCTCATACACTTTCTTTAACGTGCACTTCAATGCACAGATAAGATGTACAGTTGTGTCAATCGTGCCTCATTTAGATCTGGGCCAATGCCTTTGGTGAAACCGGCGTCGTGAGGCTGAGTGATGGGAATGTCAGGATTTGCATTTAAATTGGTGCCATTGTGTGTACAGGGTAGGGTGTATTCATAGGATGTGAAAGGGCTCTCTGCAGCCAGACATGATGCTCCGAGCATGATAACAGAAGATCACTCTCTTCATGTTAATCGAGCTGCTAAATGTCCAATCTATTTGTTTCCTATACGACTGCGTGGGTGAGCTTGTTTTGTTTTAGGACACAAAGCACAGAAGAAAAGATAAACAGGTACAAGTCTGGCACTCGTCGATTTATGTGGACATGGTCACATCCTCATTGTCTTTCCATTCCTTCTATATTTTGTCAGTAACTTGCATCTTATTTCAGTCGCAGCAATGCATGAACCTCCCCTTCTGCAGGCCCATAAAAAGAGAAAAGACTATAAAGGATTACAGGCTCGGGAGATGTTTGCATTTCATATGTACAAATACGATCTCAGCAGCATTTATGAGATTTTCACTGACTCTCCCTGTTGAGCATGATGCTCATTTTGAATTAATATTATTTTATTGTGCACAAAAGTCACTGTGGGCATGAGAAGCAAAAGGAACAGAATGCCGGGGAGTTTCCATCTAACAACTTCTTCATTACTCAGGTTTTCTGATAGCATTTCCTCCATACTACCACTGGTTTTCTTTCCATTAAAATGAAAGTGACATTGTTTACTTAAGAATGTGGAGGGTGCTTCAGTGAAACCTCACACATGACAAAGGGGAAGCAATCCTGTTTCCAAAAAAGGTGGGAATAAGGCATAGTGTAGAAACATAAAAATCATTTAAAAACTATTTTTAATTGAAAATACTACAGAGCCAACTGATCAATGTTGAATCTGACCAAATACATTGTTTTGTTAAAAATATATGCGCAATTTGAATTTGAAGCATTTCAAAAACGTTTGGGCTGTTGCAAAAAACAGAGGACTACATGGGGTACTGTACTGCACAAAAGTCTTGACACACCCTTTATTTCTTTATACACTGCTCAAAAAAAATTAAAGGAACTCTCTGAAAACACATCAGATCTCAAGGGAAAAAAAATCATGGCTATCTACACTGATATGGACTGGGTGATGTGTTAGGAAAGAAAGGATGCCACATTGTTTAATAAGAATGAAAATTATCAACCCGCAGAGGCTGAATTCAAAGACACGTAAAAAAGTGATGTGACAGGCTATTGAATTTTGCAGAAATCTGACTGCAGCTCAAAATGGTACTAAGTAGCTTTGTATGGCCCCTACATGCTTGTATGCATGCCTGACAACATTGTGGGCATGCTCCTAATGAGACGACGGATGGTGTCCTGGGGGGATCTCCTCCCACATCTGAACCACTGCATCACTGAGCTCCCGGACAGTCTGAGGTACAACCTGGTAATTTGGCAGAGGTTTTACACCAGATGCCCTTCATGACGCAACCCCCCCCCCCCCCCCCCCCCCCCGGCG
>VUQH01018026.1:9618-22360 GCA_015106775.1 Etroplus canarensis | reverse complement strand
TACTGTATCAGTCAGAATCAGAATCCTTTCCCTTTCTTAATAAATTGCAGTGTTGCAGCATACTGTTAAATAAAGCCATCCATGCATCCATCCATCCATCCATCCATTTTCTACCACTCGTCTAGGTCTGGGTCATGGGGGCAGCAGTATAAGTGGAGATATCCAGACCTCTCTGCTTTGCCAACTCCTCCAGCGCTTCTTGGGAGCCACCAAGGCATTCCCAAGCCATCCAAGATATATAATTTCCTCACCGTGTCTACCCCACTGCCTCCTCCTAGTTGGACATGCACGATACACCTCACCTAGGAGCCATCTGGGAAGCATCCTTATCAGATGCCCAAAGCACCTCAGCTGGCTTCTTTCAGTGTGGACAAGTAGTAACTCTACTGTGAGCCCCTCTTGAAACAGGCACCAGTAACCCCAGCCTGGGCGAGGTAGCGTGCTCTGTGGTTTTCTTCCATAGAGGAATTGCACTTCGTCTGGCCCTTTATCCAGGACCAATTCACTTTAGAAGACTCTATCAACAACATAGCTTCTGGGATCACCAGGACACGCAAAACCCTTCACCATGATAAGGTGGCAATTCATGGAGTGGAAATAAAGTTTAAAAATGACAAATTATATTTTTTATATAAAAATAATACTGCATCCATGTCATAATGATACTGTGTCCCCTGTATCCCCTGCTTGAACATTCGCCTTGCAAGCAAACGGTTCCGTGTTCGATCCCAGAGGGCGACACAAGTCCCTCTCACCATGGAGGGTTGCATCAGGAAGGGCATCCGGTATAAAACCTCTGCCAAATTACCAAGGCATATTAATCTGCTGTGGCGACCTCTTGGGGAGAGAACAAATGAGCAGGCGAGTGTACAAAAATTGTTTTTTAATATATAAAAATAAGAAATATGTATGCAATAAAAATAGTATATAATATATTGTAAAAGTAGAGTGTTGAAATAAGGAGTATTTGCACACTGAGAAAGTGTCTTCTTCCCTGACAGTGAGAAGTTTTTCCCCATTGGGGATCAATAAAGTAATATCTTATCTTATCTAATCTTATATTTTAACCACAGTCGGTAGGAAAGATTTCCTATATTGGTCCTTGTTACTGCTGTAATAAGGAAAAATATAGGAAATCTTATAGTATATCGTAGGAGGAGCCTTCTGCTGAGCCTCAGTGAGACCTTCCCCAAACCACAGCTTCTGGCCTAGCTTCTTGCATCATTGTCAGTACATTTTCCCTCAGCCTAATTCCCCTTCCCCTTAAGCTACGTGTTACGACCGCTAGGCCAGACCAGGTGTGTGGACCCAGGTGCAGACACAGAAGGAGGCAGAACTGGTGTGCAAAGAGTACCGTGCTTTATTTTCAGTGGAGCAAGTTTGGGCAAACAACAATTCACTAGGGAAGCTGGAAGTGCTTGAGTGAGACTGAGCTGTGGCTAGAAGCGGCGCCCTTGAGCGGATCCAGGGAAAGGGGAAGAGGAGGGGGTGTAACCAGGTATACAGAGTCACTAAAATGAGAGGAGACAGGTGGTTAATGGAGATCCAGTGATTCCCAGTAGTTGGGTGAATGAGTGAATGGCTTACGTGTTACGGGGGGGACGGTGTGGGAGGAGGTTAGTCTGGAGGGGTCCAGGTGAGTCACAGTCCAGTGAGGTTCCAGAGAGAGATTGATCCTTTGGCAGGGAGGCAGGCAGGTGGGGAGCCACAACGGGGGCAGGCAACCAGGCTGCAGGGGGCCAGCGTCCAGAGAGAGGTGGGTTCCGGCCGAGGGAGCAGGAAGATTCCCAAGCAGGTTACTAGGGGAAAAGAGGGCACTGTAAGCTAAGGTACAAAAAGGTTTCAAGAAAAGCTTGATGGCCTAGCACTAACTCAGGTTAGCTGTAGATCTGGCAAAGCTCTGCTGTGTGTGGTGGTCTTAAAAACCGGTGACTTGATTGCAGGCAGGTGTGAGGGCTGATTGGAGACTCCGCCCGAAGGTGGAGCCCAGTGCTGTGGAAAAATACCGCACTCACCCGGACCATGACATTTGTTCCCATTTCTATATTTGAATCAATAAAAAATAGCAAAGATAAGAGTTTAACAGGCATTAAATGGTATTTTAGTATGAACAAGGTGATTACCAAAGAGTTTTTAGCTGAAAACTTGTTATATCTCAGCGTGGTGTGCAACGTCTCGTTGAACAATTGAGGAAACTGGACAAAAGAAGAGGCAGGCCAAAAAACTATTAACAGCAGGTTGACAGTATCTGCAAGTCATGTCCTTTAAGAAATAGGAAAAACTCTAGCGAAGACCTGACACAGGACCTGAGAGATGCACCCTTCATTTTATCTACTGTTCAGCCAAGCCTCATCACATAGTATAGTGACAGGGTGGCTGTCAAAAAGACATTAAGGAAGGGAAACCAGGAGAAAAGGCTGAGGTATGCCAAATTACATAACAACTGGACTAAAAATCCGTGACAATAGGTCTTATGGAGCGATTAATCCAAATTTGAATATTTGGTTCGATCATCACCATGGAGGGTTGTGTCAGGAAGGGCATCCGGCGTAAAACCTCTGCTAAATTACCAATGCAGATTAATCTGCTGTGGCGACCCCTTTGTGGAGAATACAAGGGAGCAGCTGAAAGGTACATTTCATAATCAACACATATCGAGTAGGTCAGAAGAGAGGTACAACAGCGACTGTCTACAGTCATGTGAAAACAGCAGTGGCCCTGTCATAGTTTGGGTTTGCATTTCAGCCAGTGATGCTAAGTCTTGTTAAAACTGATGGAATTGTAAACACAGAGAAGTACCTTCAGATTTTGATCCACCATGCTATATAATTTGGAAGGTGTCCGATTGCCAATAGCATCATTAAACATGACAATCCCAAACACACTCCTAATGCAGTAAAAGCCTACCTGTATAGAAAAAACACACAATGCAACACTATCTGTCATGGACTGGACTCCCCAGAGCCCGGAACCTCAATATTATTGAAGCAGTGTGGGATAATCTTGACAGAGAACAGAACAAAAGGCAGCCAACATCCAAAGAAGAGCTTTGGAATGTCCTTCAAGAAGCATGGAGAACTACTGCCGAAGACTACTTAAAGAAATGACAAGAAAGCTTTCCTAAGTGAATCCAGGCTGTGTTGATAAAGGTGATAAACTGTATTTTATTTAGTTCTATCACTATCAAAACAAAATTTCTTAGCTTTTCAGTGCCATCATCAGAAAAATGTGACCACTCAATTACATTAAATGCAAATTAGTGTCCATCAGCTTCATGGTTACTTGCTGTCTGAAATATGTTTTGTTGTCTTTTTTTCCCCTGTTGTCCTGGAATATTCACAATACATGCAATGAAAACACAGAGCAGACTTTTAAATTCTTTACATTTATTAAGAATGTAAAAAGAATAACAGAGAATGTCTCCTTCCAAAACAAAATGAAGAATCAGGACAGAGACAGAGGCTTGGTATGGATGAGTGCAGAACTTGCTTCTCAGGACAGGAGTGCTGACCCCTGTCTGCCAGACCATATAAATGAGGATGTGAAAAGGAATGGAACTGAGGATAACTGGAAAACAGGGGAAAATGATTCCCCAATAACCAAACTGGGGTGGCAACTTGAATCAGCACTCCTGTTTTCAGAAACCAAATCAGCAGAGTGCATGGGGAAAAAAAACAAAAAACTAGAGGCAGATGGAAAAATTATTTTTCCTCCTTAGTCCTTCCTCAGTGGTACTGTCTGCTCGTTAATGCCCTCCTTAGTGATGATACAGATCTTAAGGGCATCTCCAGTGTAGACGTCTCTCTCTGCGGCTGAGATGAAGACATCTTTGACCAGCTGAACTGCCTTGTCTTTAGTCAGAGGAACATGCTTGACACCCTCCATGTTCTTGAAATCAATCTGTAGAATGAGAGAGAAAGACTCAGCCCATTGTTTTTCTGTATTATTAAAAACAAAAAGCAATTACTTTAGTTTTTTCATTCTTTATTTTGAAAGGACTCAAAACACAGAAATATTAATCTCGTATCAAAAAAAGAGGTCTTTGGACCAGGTTTATTCACTAGCTAATTTCCACCTGCAGTCCATGGACAGATACACACTTAACATTCACTGGGTCACCAGCAATCTGATCAGATTTCAGGTTAGGTTCAGGTTCATGTCTACCCCTTTATATAGAACTTAAACCTACATAGCAAACCTAAATGGAGATCTTTTAACAGATAAACTGGAAGGCCCAGGCTTAGTTCTTGAAATAGTTTTGTTTGGTATGTCATTAAAATGCAACCTTAACCTACTCCTAAGTGGTTTGCCTGTGACCCGGTAGATGCTGCATGGTTAAATTGAATCTAATCTAAACAAGTATACAAACAAGTATATGACATAATTTAAGTTATTATGGCAACAATAGTTCAGTATGCATGCATGTTTTAAGAACCTGGTTATCTAGCAGTGGCTGCAGCATGGCACTGGCTGATCCTCCGGCCTTGTAGGTGTCTCTCTGGTAGGAGCCCACTGGGTCAAAGCTGTACACTGCTCCCTTTCCTGTATTACAGATATTGCATATTTCAAACAAAAATGGTCATTACATACCAGTAACAGTAACATGAAACACCTAGAACTTGGCCAACATACCTCCACTTTAAATCTGACCCTGTGTGACCATGACCTTTGATCTCACAAACACCTATGTTATCAGATGTTCTACCCATCATAGCTATGAACCACACAAAGTCTGAAAATCCAGCAAACAAGTCAGCTCCTGTAGTGATAACAAGACTTGTAATGAACGGACAACCTGAAAAGATAATGCTTTCACAGCAAATGTTGGTCACATGGTTATGAGTACTTCTGTTGGTATCTAATATTGACATTTTTTTCCACCTGCATATGATGAGGATAGAGGTTAAATGGGTTGCTGTATTTTTTTAATAAACAGTCACCTTTTGGGGGGGATTCCTGTGATTTTTTTTGCATTATTTTGTACATGGTGTAGCAGGATACATTTATTATATTGTCTCTCATAAAAGAAAATAATCCTGGATTAGACAACCCTTAAAAGGCAGACTTTAATAAGTATGCAGTCAAATGAAAAAGAGTTTTCACAGACATCTATCCAGTCCCATGAAAAACAGAGTATTCTCTTCTCTTAGTGCTTGCATAGGAATTAAGAGGATAAGTAGCAGCCAGGTGCTGCTTATCACATACAGGTGATTAACTGATCATCAGCAAGTGTGACCACCTCTATAAAAGCAGAAGTTTGGGTGTTTGCTGCACATATCTCAGATTCTACAGGCCACAATTAGCATGTTAAATGTTAATGACATTAAGTCTTTTTCTAATTTTAATAAGTATGGCCTGTTGGGAAGAGTAGACTGGGAAAAAGTCTGTCAAGCATGGTGGTGGAGGTTTGACGATTTGGGCTTGACTGCTTTTCAAACCTGCCGATGACACCATGATATTTGATTGACTCTATAGTCAAGAAAACAAATTTTTGGATCTCAACTCATGATTTTGAATAGCTTGTCTAACAAAGCATGCAGGCCTAACTTCAGCCTCTCGGTGACTTTCTGAAGTCACTACACAAACCAATGTGATTTTATCAACCGTATTTACTCCAACTCTTCTTAAAAAAGTAAAACTGTGCCGTATGACAGCAAGAAAAAAAGAGCTACAGCCTAAATACAGAGTTTCATTTTTTTTTATACATTTATCCCTCATAATATCAGCACCCACCCTCTTCATCCAGGCCTCCTATGATGTTGTAGACATAGTAGGGAAAGAACCTCCTACTGTACAGGATGGTGGACAACATGGCTGCAATAGCTCCACTGGTCATCGTCTTGTTGTTCGAGTGCTTGTACATCTGAGAGAAAAGAAAACATCTTGAGAGTGCTGTAGTAGGTGCTGATGATGGCCCATAGCACTAATTAACTGTTTTGAAACTATCCATCGTGTAATGTGAAAACAAAAATCTTTCTGCTTCAGCTCACCTTAAGTCGAGCATCAATAATTTTTGTCAGAGTCAGGCAATCGCCATGGAAACCACTACAGCCAATGACAGTTGTGTCTGTCCTGTAAGGGGAGAACAGTATGAGCAACACATTCCTCATTTGGTCTGATTTATGCGTTACTGACAAGTCATTTAATCCACAGTAAACAACAGTCTCTTTGCTGTGGGTAACAGATGCAAAAATTACAGTGGTTGCAAGGCTGCACAATTAACTGAATTTTAATCTCAATCACAATTTTGGTTTTCCACACTTAAAAGAACATGACTGACTGGTATTGAAAATGTGTGTTCCACCAACAGAATGCAAAGAAAATGCAAAAGTACTGCCTTAATCTGTTGGACCACGTGTCTGCATGTGCCAATCAGAGCTGTTCCCTCCACAGGGCAGTTTAAAGTTTCCAGGATGTAGTCTGGACAAGTGACAAAGCATTACAAGTATGGATGCGCAAAACACCAGTTTCTCGTTGGTTCAAAGATTTTACAACGCCACCAACTATTAACTGGGGCCGCAGCCCTGACAGACCACCGCAATCGTCTATCTTTGTGTCACAGGAAGCTGTAAACAAGCAAGGTGGAAAGTAAACAGATGACAGCTGTGCTAACCGGTTCTTTAGTACTTGGCTTTAGAAAATGAGCAGTTGTTTGTCAGTCGTGTCAGAATGAACCTGCATATAACTATGCAATGAAGCAATGTGAAAGCACATCCTGCACAGCTGTGTGGACGCTTACCTAAAAGAAAAGAGGGCCACAGGTGCTAGCGCTGCTTACGTTAGTCACACTCTGCAAACGAATCTGACATCATGTGTGCGTAACACATGTGACACAAAGTGCCCTTTAAGTGGATCGCCATCCGTTTCTTGGAAATACTTCGGATTCAGGGCAAGTGATGTTTACCAAGAACAAATCATATGGAAAGAATGGTGTAGATTTTTGACTATGTTGCAAATAAAAATCTAATTATTTAACCACCTGAAAACAAATCAAGAACTGCAGTTTAACAAATGCATGAAGGTCAAGAAAAGGAATGAATCAAAAGGTCAGTGTATCCATCCAGTTCACAAAAACACACTGATATCACTAATGTAATCGCATTCCATGACCAAAGATATCTTCTTCTGTCTGTTCTCTTTAGGGATTGCCACAGCTAATCATCTGTCTCTGTGTCATCCTATCTCATCTCTTTTTGTCACACCAACCCTCTTCATGTCCTCTTTCACTAAATCCATGAACAATTTTTTAATTTCTACTTTTCCTCTAAGATAGTAGATCTCCAATCTTTTTGGCATACCCCACTTCAGAAGCCAAAAAAAGATGTGCCCCACACCACACCAAATTGGACATTCCACATCCCAGAATATTATCAATCACTAACACTGATCCATCCAGACATTTTTTTCCACTTATACAGTTCAGGGTTGTGGGGCTTGCTGGACTCTATTCCAGCTGTCATAGGGCAAAAGGCAAGGTACACCCTGGACAGGTACCACTCCATCGCAAGGCCAACACAGAGAAACAGACAACCATTCATGGGCAATTTAGAATGGCCAATTAACCTCACCCCCTTGCATATTTTCAGATTGTGGGAAGAAGCCGAAGTACCCGGAGAGCACCCATATAACTACAGGGAGAACATGCAAATTCCACATGGTCAGTGGATTCAAAACACAGCCCTCCTGCTGTGAGGCAACAGTACTGCCTGCCACAACTAATTTTACTTAAATAAAGGTGCATAATTTCAGCACAATAGCATCAGCAAACATATGCTTGTTTCTTTTTCATGTAAAAAAACATGTCCATATACCTTAGTTTCACTTATTAATTTTCACCTGGCTCTTCGCACCCCAGTTCGAGAACCACTGCTCTAAAGAGATGCACTTAATTTAGGTGACTAAGGAGGGACCAATGTTACTTAGATGCAAAGATTTGCACACAAGTGGGAATATAGCAAACATGGATATGAAAGCAGAGTTATGTTTATGAGCCATTTTTAACACTAAAAGTCAACGAATAATGACGATCTCAGTATTGATCACAAATAATCGTGATATTTATCACGGATTTAATGGTGCAAGCACAAAATGTTCATTTAAAGGCTTTACAGGGTTTCTCTGTTATTCACAATCTGATGCTTTTCTTTAGCTTCCCAGAGAGGTGACAATGCACTTACAGCTTGTAGCACTTTGGGGAGTCCCGGCTGTGGATTGAGTAGCCTTCGCTCAGCCTGGTGTCTGAGGCTACGATGGCAAAATCTTCTCCGGCAACAGCTAGTATAGTTCTGAGAAAATACAGCAGACGGGTCAGTCTGTTGATCGGCGAATGCAGGAAAAGGATACCTGCTAACAGTGGCTAAGCTACTGATTCGAAACTGAAACTGTGGATTTAGATCATCTTTAACCTGGTAAGTATCAGTTTGTTCATTCAGGTTAAATGAAGACGTATCATGACTTTAACAGTAAACCTATGCTCAAAAACTTTTCTTGAACTTAATTGTTTTGTTGACAATTCGTTTTCTGAGCAGGTTAGCTTAGTCCAATAGGATGTAGGCTAGTAGGCTAACCAGACAAGAGTCGAAATTTCACTTACCCTCCGTTGTAAGCGTACGGTGAGAACTTGTGCTCTACAGGACCAGTATAATGATAATCTTTCATCTTCCCGGGATCTCCAAAATGCTGAGAAGAAAGCATGTTTGATTGGATAAAGTTGTCGGCGTTCAACCTTCTGTCTGACAAACTCGCTGTATCACTGCAATATGGCAGTCTCTTCTTTTACTGTCGCGTCTTCAAAGGGTCTCTGTGCGAGAGCACCACCACAGGCCGCTCAAAGTAATGCAACTCACGTCAAAGAGGAGTCCGATAAGAAGTGCGTAGTCTGTGTGACATCTCTGCGGAAGCTTTTTCTCAGAAGTTCAGATTCTTTTTAATCAAAAATACAAGTCTTCTCCATTCATCTATCAATTTTCTTCCACTTATCCAGTTCAGGGTCTCGGGGGTGCTGGAGCCTATACCAGCTGTCATAGGGCAAAAAGCAGAGTATACCCTGGACAGGTGTCCACTCCATAGCAGGGCCAACACAGAGAGACAGAGAACCATTCACGCTCACTGTCACACCTATGGTCAATCAACAATTAACTTAGCCCCAATTTCTTGGGATTAATAACGTATTCTGATTCTGAACCCCTTTGCACATCTTTGGATTGTGGGTGGATGCTGGAGTGCTTGGAGAGACCCCACACGAGCACAGCGAGAACATGCAAACTCAACACAGAGGGGCCCAAGCTGATCAACTGATGGATTCAAACCCAGACCCTCTTACTGTGAAGCAATGGTGCTAACCACTGTACCACCATGCTGCCTGTGCACCCTGACTTTTGCCCTGTGACAGCTGGGATAAGCTCCAGCATTCCTGTCACCCTGAATTGGATAAGCAGAAGAAAATGAATGGATGGATTCAAATCTGCTCCATTTTTTAAAAATTATCATACACTATATGTGTATGATAAGTGCTGGGCCACCTACACATTACTCCTACAGGAGCTTTAATGACATTCCATTCTCAACCCACATGCATTATTACGGATTTATGCAGGTTAAATTCTTCTTAGAAGGCATTCTACAAGATCTTGGAGTGTGTACCCGTTAATTTTGACCTATTCATCCAAAAAGGCATTTGTGAGGTCAGTCACTGATGTTTGATGAGAGGGCCTGGCTCACAATCTCCATTCTGGTTGATCCCAAAGGTCAGTCAAGTTCTTCCACACCAAACTCATCCAACCATGTCTTCATGGACCTTTACTTGTGTAATAGGGCATAGTCATGTTGTAACAGAAAAGAGCCTTCCTCAAACTGTTCCCTCAAAGTTGGAAGCATAGATTTGTCCAAAATGTCTTGGTAAGCTGAAGCACTGATTCCCCTTCAAGTGGAACTAAGAGGTCCATGGGGGTCCAACCCCAGAAAAACAACTCAAACATTATCCCTCCTCCAACAAACCAGCTGGCACAATACAGTCAGGCAGGTAATGTCCTGGTATTCCTTAAACCCAGACTTGTCCATCAGTCTGCCAGATAGTGTGATTCATCACTTCACAGAACAGGTTTTCACTGCTCCAAAGTCCATTGATGATATTCTTTACACCACTCCATCCAACGCTCAGCGTGGTGCTTGGTGTTGCAAGGCTCACATGCAGCTGCTCAGTCAGGAAAGCCCCGGTGACTTTTATGCACTATGCAGCTCAGCACATGGCAACCCAGCGCTGTAACTTTATGGGGTCTGTCACTTCGTGGCTGAGTTGCTGTGTTTCCTAAACACTTCCACTTTGCAATGCCATTTACAGCTGATCATGGAAGATCTAGGAGGGAAGAAATTTCATGAACTGGCTTGTTACAACAGTGGCATCCTATTACAGTACCACACTGGAATACAGTCAGCTCCTTAGAACTAACCATTCATTCACAAATGTAAATAAAGGTAGACTGCATGACGAAGTGCTTGAAGTTTATACACTTCTGGTCAAATACTTTTGTCCATATAGTTTATCATTGACAGATTTTATTTAACACATACACAACATATAAAGCATCAATTGGAATTTTAAAGCTTTTATTGAAAAAACAAAAACACTTCAAACTTAAGTACCCTAGACATGATATTCAACAAATCTCCCATTAACAGGACAACAGAAAAAGAAAAATTACCAAAAAATATATACATATTTCAAACATCAATTAACCATCAAAATGAACGATGTTAATTTCAGAGTAATTACGATTCAATGTAATTACGAGTGGTTACATTTTTCTGTAAAAAGACACGAAAGAGCTGAGACACTGTTTTGCTATAAAAAAACACTCCCAAAACCTGAAAACTCCTGCAGCCATAAGATCTGACACAGCTATTGTCTGGATAAGAAGCACCATGTAATTATTAACTTATATAAAATGTTACTGGCCTGCCTCATTAAATAACACCTTATTAAAAGACAAACTGTAATTCAAAAGATAGAAAAACTTACAAAGATGCAATTTTGCAAGAAAGTGAATCATGTTAAGATAAATTGTTTCAGTACTGAACGATCAAAAGCACCATTTTTATCAACTGAAACAATTTACCAATAAACAGTTTATCACGTAACAATGCAGAAACTGCATGTTTCATCGGTTTAATGAAGCAGGAATGGTCAATACTGTTAGTGGTTTCGTCAAAGGATTCAGTGCAGTACAGTGAATGGATTTAATTTTCAGGTTAACTGTTTGGGAGTCATTCTCCCAGCTGCTCTATTGAAGGTAATCCCTATTCTCCTTCTGATGTAGAATCACAGACATAATAAAAAAACTTAATGTATTAGTTTGTTTCACTGATAGGAACTGTTAAATTATAGGCCTGCCGCATGAAAGAGACATGTTTTCTAGTTTTAGTCTGTAGATTAAAAAGTGTCAAACAATGAAGGGCAACAGTTTGTTTGGAATGTTGGTATTTTGAAGAAAGCTACACTGTTTTTATTATTTATTTTAATGGATCACAAATTGTGCGTTTATGTATATCATTCTCCATGAAAGCTGTTGGGGCAAACACTTAATGTTTTCAAGTTTTACAGCTTCTAACGACAGTGCACTTTCTGTATAATTTTGTCATGATATTATGATTAATTAAGCTGTCGATCACTTCTGAGCCGACTTGGACTGCTTGGGTGTTCTGGTGCCCTTCCTCTTCGGTGTAGTGAAATCCTTGTCGCAAACTTCACATATCCAAAGACCTGAGAAGACAGAATGAATCAAGAACCACAAATGAAATAAAAAGACAAAAACAAACCAAAGCAGCAAAACTGAGAGGACGACTGAACTGAAAATCATGAGTAGAAGTCTACTTTCTCAATCCTCTGCAGTGTCGGGTCACAAAGATGTTATGCGCTGTCTACTCGTGCACTGTGTCTGAGCCTGTGTGGGCACTTTCAGGAAGCAGGAGCTTATTAATGGTTCTACTCTGGGTGCACTGAAGCAGCAAGAGAGGCCAGAAATTTGAGTCCCAGTTCTCTACTCAATAAAACCACTGAGTCATTTTGTAAGCTAACCCCATGTGTTGATTAGGGCTGTCACGATATCAGATTTTTACTACTCAATTATCTTGATATTATTACCATGTTTCTAGAAAATGTGAACAATAGATACATTTTTTTTGAAAAACAGAGCTATTAGTCAAATCCATGTAAAAATAGTATTCTCCACCAAGGGGTCGCTACAGCAGATTAATCCGCATTAGTAATTTGGCAGAGGTTTTACGCCAGATGCCATTTCTGACACAACCCTCCATGGTCAGAGGGGCTTGTGTCCCCACCTATGATTGAACCAGGGACCTTTCGCTTGTAAGGTGAATGTGCAAACCACTATACTACCAGGGACACTTGAAGAGAGTCTGTAACCATAGCTGTATAAAAGTTGCACTAAAAGATCCATTACTATGACCACTGTCAAAAATCTGTCCATGACGTTCATCAGGGAGATTGCAGAGAGAGCCTACATTCTATGGATGAGAGAACCACACCTGTTAAAAAATATTTGGTCAAATTGGTGGTTCATAGCAAGCCAAAATAACGCTCGGGTCACCAAGAAGTGTCAAGGTGCTTCTGATAGGCAGAACTAATGGTTCTATTAACTGCTGGTATGATGGTAAAATACTTCCTCAGCATCAGTGGAACTTTAAGTGATGCAAGTGTAAGTAACTGAACACACAAATGTAGCAG
>VUQH01018024.1:14593-33832 GCA_015106775.1 Etroplus canarensis | reverse complement strand
AGAAAACTAGGCAGTTTTAAAAAAAAAAAAAAAAGGTACCACAGCAGCTCAGTGGTTAGCACTGTTGCTTTACAGCCAGAGGGTCCTGGGTTCAAACCCAGGCAGGGCCCTTCTGTGTGGAGTTTGCATGTTCTCCCCGTGCTTGCGCAGGTTTTCTTTGGGCATTTCTCTTGCCATTGAAAAAAAAAAAAACATGCTAAGGTAATTTTGCCCGTTAGCCCAGGACACTAGCGCAAAAGGGATTCTCAATCTTAAGAGTTCACTTCCTGGTTAAATAAAGGTTAGTAATAAAAAACTAAAACTAGTTTTTCAGGGGCTTTAACTACACCTACTTTATTAGGTAGATCTGCTCAGCTGCCTGTTTATAAGAATATCGAATCAGCCAGTCACATGGGCCTGTGTGAGTATTTTATAAATTGCTGATCCACCATCGCTAGAAAGCACCTTTGAATGCTCCCTTGAATTTCTGCAATGGGCCACATCCGTGCAGGCAATTTGGCACAGATTTTACACGAGATGCCCTGCCTGGGCTCTAGCATTTACAGAGAATCATTTGAAAAAGATAAAATATCCACTGAGCAGCAGCTCCCTAGGAGAAAACGCCTTGTTGATGCTAGAAGTCAGAGGCGGATGGCCTGCTTCAAGCTGACAGGAAGACAACAGGGGTGCAGATAAGCACTTATTTCTACTAAGGTATGCAGGAGAGCGTCTCTGAACTCACAACACATCGAACCTTGAAACAAATGGGCTACAGCAGCAGAAGACCACACTGCGTGACTCTCCTGTCAGCTACAAACAGCAAACCTAAGCTACTCACGTGTTCACCATGACTGGACAAGCTAAAATTAGAAAAAAACACTGTTGCAGCATTCAGATGGTAGCATCAGAATTTGAGGTAAACACATGAAAACATGGTGCAATGGTGAGGGGACAGTTTCTTGGCACACTTTAAGCCCCTTGGTAACAACTGCATAAACGATGCAGCCAACCACCACAGTATTGTTGCCAACCATGTCCGTCCATTTTATCACCACAATGTACCCATCTTCTGATAAACCACCATGTCACGAAGCTCAAACCACCTCAAACTGCTTTCTTAAACACGATAAGTGGTTCACTGTACTCAAATGGCCTCCACAGTCACCAGATCGCAATCCAAGAGAGCACCTTTGGGATGTGGTGGAACGGGAGATTTGTATCATGGATGTGGAGCTGACATATCATGTCAATATGGACATGATCACCTTGTTGAATCTATGCCACAAAGAAATTAAGGCAGATCTGAAGGCAAAAGGGGGGTCCACCCTGGCGCCAGCAGCATTACCGCGTACCTGGAGTGATTATACTGTAGCTACATTGCAATGATCTAGCAATTTACACATTCACCTTGCAAGCTAAAGGTCAATGGTCCAGGTGGGGACACGAGCCCCTCCTACCACGGGAGGGTTGCGTCAGGATGGGCATCCGATGTAAAAGCTGTACCAAATTACTGATGTGGATTCCTCCACTGTGGCCACCTACCACCAGTCACACCGGTCATACCAGCCCAGCTCGGAAAAATCCCTGAGAATACTGAATGCATAACTTTAATTCATAAAAGTAAGAATTTCACTTTTCTTTCATATTTTGCTTTGAACCAAGGATGAAAATGACTTTTAAAGGCTTCGATTTTGATGCATCTTAAATGTATTTAACATATGTTACACTGACTGCCATTAGGCTTGAAGTGCCTCAGGTTTTCTGTGGTTACACTTTTGCCACATACTGTCCATTGACATTGTTATTTAATATTTGTTCCTGCCCCACTGGACAGCCCCTGTCGGACCAACCATCTGAGCCATGCGGCTTTTCCCCCTTATGTAAGAAGCATTCATGACGAAGACATGCATGATTCCTGCTAGCATAGAAGCTGGAGCGTTTCCCCCTTTCTTTTAAACCTTATTCCATTAATTACCATTGATCTTTTTTGCCTCATCGAAAAACTGTTTCACCTCTGCATGACAGCTTTCAAAGCCTTACTCGTGTTTGGTTTGACACAGGGCGATGTCTTGACACACGGGAGCAACGCTGGCGGAAATCCTGCTGTTTGCCAGTCTCAGTAAATTAGAACACCCCATGGTGATTTGGCCATTTTTTCATGTTGTCTGCTCATCCTATAAAGCTACACAGTGGACCGACTCGCTGCCCGGGCTTTCGGGCAGTATGGTCAGTGCCAGAAACGGTTTGCCCCACACACACACTTCGTGTGTGACCACACACATTTAGCGTGAATCATGGTGTTAAAGCTGTGACCGCTGAAAGAGAAACTAACAGGCAAAAGAACGAAAAAAAAAGAAAAGAAAATGAAAGACGTCTCGACTTGCTCCTGTCCTGAAATCTCAATTTCACTCTGGCTCCTCCATTGCCTTGACAAGGTCAGGCTGGCAGCAGGAATTCGTCTCGCCCCCTAATCTGGAGATTACATTCTCGGCGGCCGGGCAAGGCCCTCCCTCCTTCCCCTTCCCTTTTTGCCTCTCTCCCTGCAACCCTGCCAGCCTGGCTCTCCACTGTGGGGTAACGAGCCAAGACCCACTTACAGTGTAGAGATAATGTCCGCGGATTAAGACAGAGAGCCCCTCGAGTGGTGGCTCTTTCATTTCAGTATCCGGCCTGTGAAGCATCATAAATACAACCAGCCAGTCACAGGCTCCACTCTGTGAATGTCGGTGGAAGTCAAACTCTGTCCTCTTGAAGTGTACGTAAGCATACGATCCTAATCTGCCAGACCCAGTGGTAACTGCTGCAGCTCTGCACAAATACAAAAGAATATTTTTACAGGAAAAGTCATGGGAACTTTAGGGACACTCTTGTCACCCTCGGGGTGAGTCACCAATTTAAAATGCTTGTGTAAGAACATTAAAGTTCCCTGAAGATCCCCTTGGGTGGTAGGGCTGTTCAAAGTGTATGAGTTTGGATTTTCAGGCAATTTTATGCCTTAAAGAAGCCAGAACTGCTGCAGGCTTCCACCCCATGTTGCAGCATTCCATATACCTTAGGCCTGTGTTGTTTGCTGAGCATTAAGATAGCTAACACGGTGCGTTTATCTCGGCACCTGTCCATTTGAAGAACCGCTCACAAGGAGATTATCAAAATGTTCTCAACCTGCTGAAGGATTTGGCTAATTAACAAATTAGTTAATCCATGAAATTACAGGCATTAAACAGCAAGGTGCAATGGATGGAGCTTTTCCAAAACGAAAATGTTTGTAGTGAAAGGGAAACGTCAGGATCAAGGGGAAGAACTACACTGCTCAAAAAAAATTAAAGGAACACTCTGAAACCACATCAGATCTCAATGGGTAAAAAAAGAATCCTGCTGGATATCTATACTGATATGGACTGGGTAATGTGTTAAGAACTAACGGATGCCCCGTTGCAATGAAAATTGTCAACGTACAGAGGGCTGAATTCAAACACACCCCAAAAATCAAACTGAAAAAGATGATGTAGCAGTTTGGTCCATTTTGCCAAAATTTGATTGCAGCAACTCAGAATTGTGCTCATTAGTTTGTATGGCCGCTACGTGCTTGTAAGCATACCTGACAATGTCAGGGCATGCTCCTAATGAGGTGACAGATGTTGCCCTGGGGCATCTCCTCTAATATCTGGACCTGGACATCGCTGACCTCCGTGACAGTCTGGGGTGCAACCTGACGTCATCGAATGGACCGAAACGTAACGTCCCAGAGGTGTTCTACTGAACTTAGGTCAGGCGAGCGTGGGGGCCAGTCAATGGTATCAGTTCCTTCATCCTCCAGGAACTGCCTGCGTACTCTCTCCACATGAGGCCAGGCATTGTTATGCACCAGGAAGAACCCAGGACCCACTGCACCAGTGTAGGGTCTGACAATGGGTCCAAGGATTTCATTGCAATACCTAATGGCAGGCAGGGTGCCGTTGCCTAGCCTGTAGAGGTCTGTGCATCCTTCCATGGATATGCTTCAGCAGACCAGGTGAACCTGCTCTCATCTGTGAAAAGCATATGGCAGCAGTGGTGGACCTGCCAATTCTAGTATTCTATGGCAAAAGCCAATCAAGCTTCATGGTGCCCAGCAGTGAGCACAGGGCCCATTAGTGAACATTAGGCCCTCAGGCCACCCTCGTGAAGTCTGTTTTTGATTGTTTGGTCAGAGACATTCACACCAGTGTCCTGCTGGAGGTCATTCTGTAGGACTCTGATGGCGTTGATCCTTCTTCTCTTTGCACAAAGGAGCAGATATCAGTCCTGCTGTTGGGTCAAAGACCTTTTACGGTCCTTTCCACCTCTCTCTCTAAGTGGCTGTCTCCTGGAAGACACAGAAAACTTTTTGGCAATGGCACACATTCACATGCTTATCCTTGAGAAGCTGGACTACCTGTGCAACCGCCGTAGGGTCCGAGTATCGCCTGACGCTACAAGTAGTGACACTGACCAAAGCCAAATGCAAAACTTCAGTCAGAAAAGATGAGGATGGAGAATGTCAGAGATCTCCACCTGTAAAAACCCTTCCTGTTTTGGGGGTGGTCTCATTGTTGCCCCTCTAGTGCACGTGTTGTTGATTTCATGAACACCAAAGCAGCTGAAATGGATTAACAACCCCCTCTGCTATTCAACTGACCAGATCAATATCCCACAATTTTAACTGACTTGATGCTACACTCTGATTAAAAAGTGTTGCTTTAATGTTTTTGAGCAGTATATGTTGAACAGGCCAGAAAATATGTTAAAATTTTACTATTACTGTTTTTTGTTATAATCCCGTTTCTGTATTCCTTTGTGTTATAGAATGTGTAACGTTGGATTTCTATTGTAATCCTCAGCTCTTGCTATACTTGTGCTTGGTCTAGTGATGGGGAAAAACGATACAGTATCGAATTGTGATATTTTGTTTGGCAATATTGTATTGATCCAGGCATATCAGATACTGATATCCTATTCTAAAGACTGCAAATAAAAACCTAACATTTTAGTACAAGAATAATAAAATCAATTGTGTTTTTCAGGCCATATACATAATGTATGTACTGTGCAATACTCAGAGAAATTGCAAAAACCTAGGAGCTACATCTCAGACTCTATAGGCTTCAGTTAGCATGTTAAATGTTAAAGTTCGTGGCAGCACAATTAGATAGAAAAAAAAAGAAAGAAAAAGATCAGCATTGGGCTTGTTTTACAGCCACAGGGCCTGGGCACCCTGCAGTTACTGAAGTCATTTAAGTCACTGAATAGACCATCAACTCCTCTGTATACCAAAGTACTCCAGCCAAGTGTAAAGCCATCTGTCTGAAAGCTAAAGAGAGGCTCAAACTGAACATGACAATGACCTCAAGCACACCAGAAAATGTACAACGGAATGAACGAAACAGAAAAGAATCAAAGATTTGCAATGGCCCAGTCAAAGTCCAGACCTCAACCTGATTGAAATGCTGTGGTGAGATCTTAAGAGAGCTGTGCATAAATGAACCCCAGCAAACCTCAATGAACTGAAGTGACGATGTAAAGAAGAGTGGGCCAAAATTAGTCCACATTAGTGGGAGAGCCTTTGTCATAGAAAATGAATACTTCAAGTTGGTGCTGCTGAAATTGCTTATGGCTTCTGTAGCACAGTAGTGTAGTGGTCAGCACCATTGCTTTGTATTATGGTGATCCACAGTTTGAATAGTATGGCTGGCTTGGGTCTTACGTCTGCATGTTTTCTCTCCAGATACTCCAGCCTCCCTCCAAAGACATCCATATTAGGTTAATGGGTGATTTTAGATTGGCAGTTGAAGTGAATAGTCATATGTGTTGACCCTGTGGCAACCTGTTCAAAGCGTACCCTGAAAGCAAGAATAGTCTCCCACCACGATAAAAATTTATTTTATTGTGAAAATTAAATTTTGCATTGAAGAAAAGTTGATTTTTGCTTGTAAATATTGTCAATTTAACTAATTAGAAAGAAAATGTGAATTGTTAAAAAATAGTTATCAGAAGGTCACACTGAAAAAAAAAAGACAGACAGCCAGATGGAGTGATAGCCCATTGCGCTGTACATTTTGATTTATGCATGAAGTTAACATTTGTGGAGGCACACGTCAGCTGCAGCACGGGCTAATGAAATCTGGACAGAATCGGTTACAGCCAAAGCCCGTCTCTCGTCTGATTTTTGATTCAGTAATATTTGCACTGAGCAGTCCCGGAAGGCAGGTGCAGCGGGGTTCAGAACAATCTCAGAGATGCACAAAGGCATGCATGTGCCATCACTTCTGAGCTCGCCCACCTCCCGCCCTTCTGATGATAAAGATGCACAATGTAAATACAGGACACATGTGAAACTTTCCCTGCTGTGAAACTTGCTTCTTATGATAAAGTGAACTTCTTGCTGGATAGCTGCTGATCTGTTCATCTGCTTCATAGAAAATACATACTAGTGATCATAAAAAAAACTTTGATCCTGTAATTGAGCTGTTTCTGTGACCTTGCCATCAACATGATACGGAAGTGCTACATGGATTTAAGAATATAATTAAAAGACTTATTGTATGACTTGCTGATTGTGCTATATACATAGTTTCAAAGCAGACGTATAGTACAGTCAAAGTTTTAGCCCAAAAACTGCTGAATATGGAATGAGTTTGATCCCCAAACATCCTATATAGGTTAATAATATTCCTTCATGCATAATTCAGCTTATTTCTCATCATAGAATATTCTGTTTTTCACACAATAGATCAGAATATGTTAAACAGCTCAGAAGTTTTTGAAAAGCAGCAGAATACGCTGGACTTCGCATTAAACAAACCCACGTCTGTCCTGTTTGGTTGCCTCAGACACTTTAAGAGGAAAAAATGAGATTCTCCAAATGTCTTTTTTTTCTGTACAGTGTAACTATAAAAAAAAGACTTTTTTGCTTACATCATGAAAAAATTAATTAATAACACATAATCCATGTGCTTTGGTGTAAGGGTGGGAAACACTACAAATACAGTATAGGAGTGTGAACTTTTGCATAGCAATATTGTTTCGGTACAGGAGCATCAAATATCCAAATCTTACCATATAAACTGCAAACACAAGTTTGACTTCTTAGTTCTTAGCGGTGGAACCCAAGCATGTGACACCATCACAACAGTTTTTTTTATTAACACAGCCATATCCCGGCTCTACAGAGAAGCGAAGAATGGAGTTGAGGAAAGTTGGAGAACAGCGAAAAGGGCTGCATTCCACTGCGAGCCTGCAGACGTCACAGGCTCATTACCTCACAGAAGCCTGGAGCGTGCCGTTTCGCGTCCACACACGTGCAACAATGTTAGCATTCCTAGGAGTTTGGTTTATGACAGGCTTTAATGACAGTGCTGGTCAGTCTGTCTGCTTGACAATTCCGTTTTGCAGCAATAAAAATGAGTGATGCGAGAGAAACAGACTGAGAACTTTCTCTTTTTAGGCAAGAAAAATATTTGACAAAGTTTACCTTTGGCGACAAAATTTGAAGTTGGAAATAAATTGCAGTATATTTCTCAGCATATAGCAAAATGTCATATCGAATCATAATATCGTATCGTGAGTTGAGTATTGTGATAACATTTTTCAAATTTTTGGGCCAAGATGGCGGCGCGACGGTAGCGCGCGGCCACTCTGGAACCAAGGTGGTGCTTGTACCCCTGTGATTGTCCATGTTTTGACCCGGTTTTGACCCGGTATTCGGGTGTCCAGGTGTGTGGACGCCGGGACGGTAGTGATAGTGTTCGAAAGCCGGAGGTTTGAGAACGACCAGACGCCGTCGTAGCTCCGTAGCTCCGTCCACATACGGTGCTAACTGGCGATCCGGTGGCGTTGTTTTTCATTAACTGCCGGCGCAGGTCATGAAAAACAGGGTTCCGAGGGGGAGTATCATCGCAGGGCTGATGCTGTGGACGGGCGGTTTCTGGGGGCTCTGATCTCGGCTTGCTGTGTGGACCGGGCCTTCAGTCCTCGGCGTTGCCTGATGCCGGTGGCCGGGGAAGAGGACATCGTGGGCGGGGTGTTGTGCTGGGCTGGAGGCGGGCCCTGGCTGGCCGGCACTACCCTTATACGGGGCACGAGGTCCTGGGGGAACGCTATATCTTTTCACTGTGTATTTATATGTAGTTGAAATAAAGTAATCTAATCCAATCCAATATATCATGGGGTCTCTAGTCATTCCCACCTCTTTTTTGGCGCATGTGTATGTTTTAGATGTCTTATACATCAGCAAATTATGTAAGTCTGTCAGAAATCATCCCATTTTTACACGTGCATATTCTTACAGCAATGGTTCAACATGTGCACAAAATTAAAACCTAAGAAGTGAAAAGGATGCAGTCTTGCTGCTTCAAGATGTGAACATTTTTTTTTTTTAGCTACAGTCCGGGCTTGCTAGCTTCCAGCAGTAACTAACAGGAGCATCAATGACGTAGCAGTGCATGCAGCTCAAAGATCCATCACAAATCACAATTTACAGTAATGCGAGCAGAAAAAAAAGTGGGAAATTTGCTCATCATTGATTGGCTGTATTATACAAACTAACTGAGCAGTCGAGGAGGCTCGGAAACAGTGGCATCCAGTCGCAGCTGTTGATCAGCTCTAACCTAACTTAAGACATTATTAGTAAATAAGCTTAATGATGCCATTTCTGAATGGATGGCGGATGGGCACACGCAAACAATCATTTTATGAACCTAAAAATCCGATCTTTGTAGCGATTCTGTGGGAACTGTAAAAGCTTTAGCACAGCTCGAGTGAAAACGTATTAGGTTATCACTGGGCGCAAGTTTTACTAAACTCTAGCCAATACTGTAGGAAGAGTAGTGATTTGTGCGAAACGTGGACAGACGGATGAAATGAGAGCCAGACAGAGGGACGAAAGACGAACACCTTGTCTGTCCTTCAGTCAGATGAGCTAAAAACCAGAGTAGATGTAAAGCTTTTCAATGTCTCCCACTGCAACACAACCGTGCATTAAGGACACTCATAATAATTAAACCGCCAATAACATTCTTCCTAACAAAAGACCCGAGTCCCGAATTATAACCAGCGATTTAACAATTCTATATGTTCTACTCTTCAAAGTTGTACCCTGTGAACTAGCACTAATAGGGGATATTTTAATGAGCATATCCCTGTTGTGTCTCATGCATGAGGAAGAAACTCACTCTGAGCACTGTGGTTACACAATGCTATTCCTAGCCGATGGTTTCACACTATTGGACAGATCTATAGGTGACGGTAGTGCACCAAAAAACACAGAAATGTGCCAGCAAAGACAAATTGGTAGGAATTCATGTAAACAAAGCATATTCAAAAAAAGGGTAGGAAAAAAGTCTGCTTTGCATATGTATCGGATTAGTATGAGGGAAGAAATGCCTTCAGTGCACGCCAAATGAGTAACTCTGAATGCATACAGAAACTTTGTTTACAAGAAAACACCACAGGGCGCCTTTAAAGACGATTTACGACTAACATGCATGTACTGCTTTGCTTTTAGGCACTGGCTGTGTAGACATTAATAAGTCTACAAGAGGCAATTAAGCAGATAAAGAGAACATCACAATGTAAAGTATAGTGACTGTAGGTAAGTACAGTTAACTTCCCATGTGCCTGGAGAACAATAATTGTGCTTACATTGGAGCTTTTAGTCTTACAATAAATATAACACAAGCTTGATGCAGAGTGACCCATTGCACCTCGGGGAAACTGGGACATAAGTAAGGCTGACAAGGAAGTAACTGATTAACAAAAAATAATGAAAAAGTGAATAAATACATATAATGAGCCTTTAGTGACACTGTAAGGTTTTTGTAGCCATTGTAAAGAAAGATCCCCTCTCTCTCTAATACCAGAGGTGGACCACTTGAAAGGCTGAGATATAAAATAAAGGCTTTAAATGTTCCCAGTATGCCATCAGTCCAAAAATAGAAGGCACCAAGCAGCAACCCCACAGGGCTGAAAAATGAAAATAAAGTTCCAAAAACTACAATTCCTCTAATGGCCACTTGAGGCTGGCTCCAAAAGTGAGTCAGTTACTTGAGACTCTCATGATAAATTGCACTACTAGACATTTAAAAAGCATATATAACTTTCACAGGCCAGGACATCAGTTACATTGTAGCTTAACTGGGTTAAAATCCAACACAAGTGAAGTACAGAAAGAAAGTTATTTATAGGCTGTATTCCACAAAATACAGAGAATTAAAAACCACTGAGAAGTCAACAGTCCTAGTTCTTGACCTGTCCTATTCCAGCTTACGGCATTATGATGCCATGAATAAACATAATGATGGCATTTATATATGGCAGAGTAGCAAACATTCATCATCACAGTCTGGACCAATACTTCGGAGTAGTGGTTCTTGTGAAAAAGGAAAAGTGCCCATAAAAAGAAAAACGCAACCTTGAACTAAAGCACAGTTTGGATGAATACCCATTAGGTGGTCAGTCTGTGCAAGGTTCACAAAGATCCAACAAATATTCTAGGAGGAGTAGCAATTATGGTGAAAATGGACAAATGAGATCTTGAACTCGAGCACAATGTGTGTGGAGACCCATTAAGTGATCACGGTGTGCCAGTTTGATACTGTGGGAGGAGTAGCGATACTTGTGAAAATGAAAAAGTATCCAAAAACGACAACCGTGACTTGACCTTGAGCACATTTTAGGTGAAGACCCATTAGATGACGTGTGAAAGTTAGTTAAAATATGACCACTACTGTAGGGGGAGTAGCAATTCTTGTGAATTGCAAACGGACAAATAAACAGACATGGCATAAGCTGTGCCAGATAGAAGGAAAGAATCATCCTTCTTAACAAATGCACAGTGTTGAATTTGTTTTGTAAGACATCCATTTGGATACTGGTATTGAGAGTACTGATTGGTGGTTATTCCAGTTAGAGGAAGTGGACCCATTGGATGTGTCTTGCTGCTGAAGCCTTTTGGAAAATTTTAATGGAATTGTCTAACAAATAGCATAGCTTACTGTGTGGTACAGTCTGTCCAATAAGACTGTGCTTTAGTTTGGATGAGTGAAGTTAGTCCGAGATTTTGGGCCTGTACAGTTTGCTAACCAAGCCTTCAGTGATGTCACACTGGCTACATCCATCTTTTATATACAGTCTATGGAAGACTACCATTTACTGTTCTCTGCACAGATAATAACTTAGATGAATCACTGTCTTTGTTTAGCAGGCCCCAGCAACAGCAGAGCCTGTAATGCTTTCTCATCATTAGGCTACCTGCACACCTCCGTGTACAACAAAACACCCGAGCCCCCAGTGGACGTACGCCCTGAACCAAAGGGGAGGAATGAAAAGGACTGCGCTGCAAAGATAAATCATTTTAAACATCTATTAATTAACAATAAATCACCTGTCTGGCCACACCCTCACCTCAACAATGAACCTTTCTCTCTTGGTCAACCCCGACATGAAAGAGACACAGCACAGCCACTTTAACCCACAATTATAAGCTGATGTTTATCGGTTCAAGATCCCTTCGCCTAATGAAGTTTCCCATAAAACTGTCATTAGGCTGTGAAAGGAGCCGGGGAGGAGGGATTTGAGGAGGAAAATGAAAACTGCGCAGCTTAATGTACATCATTATCGGAGACTCATCTCAGGCTGCATTATCAAAATACACTGAATCATCATAACTCATAATGACCAACCACCTTCATTTTTTCTTTCAATTACTCATGGCGTGTCAATTAACACTACAGACAAATGCTTGAAAGCATATAAGTGCCTCTTAAAAGCCCTCACCACTGCTTTGGATTTGCACACACTGTGTCTCAGATTCAGGCAAATGGAGAAATTCATTTCCACACCAAGTCAGCAAGCATTAAGGCAGCATTAAAGGGACCGTCTGCGTTCGTGATATTATCACGGACGCGTCATTTTCGAACATTTTCCGACGCGGTGCGTCGCTAACACGCTGCCTCTCAGCATCATGCGTCCTCTGATCGCAACAAGCTCGGCGAACGTCTGTTCCTAACTGAGCCAAATCAATTAGATTGCTGTTTGTCGTCTTTGCATTGGCCGTGAGCATCAAACAATTCAAGAAGGGAGAAAAGATCAATATTGCAAATGAAATAAGGGGCTTGCTGCTCTCCAGCAGAGATGCACTCATTTCTGCACTGAGACAGAGCCGGTGTTTGGCATTAACTGCGAGGGGCTGGCAAGGACTCAGATCAGCTCTACAAATACATCCTCTGTTGTTTTATTACCACAGCTCATCTCACAGTTTTGTTTTTGGGATTAGCAGACGGCGCTGCTGGGTACACCATCACGCAATGGAGTCATCAAAATCTACCCGTCCATGCTGTTTGCTTAAACCCATTACGCATTGTACGAACTCGACAGATAAAAATTATTCACTGATTTTTCCCCGTAAAAGTCAAAGACGCACAGATGATCCATAAAAGAGTTTCAAACATCTAGGTGCAATTTTGTTGCGAAGAGGCAAATATTGAGTGGCTTTAAGGTGCAGAATAATAAAGTGTAAGATAAAGGGGCAGTCCATCATTAAGCACGTGAAGTAAAACTGACTGTAAAAGGTCAAATGTGGCAATGCAGAAAGTCTTGGTTTGAGCCCAAAAAGAGAGAGTCTAGGTCAAACATAGGCTTTACTATAGACTGTATATAAAAGACAGACATAGCCACTATGATGTCAACTGTTGAGTTCTATACTCACTGCTGGCATAGTAGCTGCCATCATGTAGGGTTTTTGAAGCCTCAAGTGGCCTCAGTTGGCGTGATATAAGGCTAGATTCCAGTTGTTTTCCTTTCTTAATGCAAATTGGGTGATTAAGAACCGACGTATGCAGCACCAAAGTTGATTCAATAATATCCCTGAAAAATGTTCCAACTTCAGCCATGGCAACAGTACACAGCAATGGCGTAAGTCATGACATGGTGTCAGCACGAAAGCATATGATCCCATGATCATTTTGTTAATTATTTCACACAGGTTGGACAGAGATATGACTAAAAATGTGGGGGGAAAAAAAAAAAAACAAAAAACAGAAAATGCCACCTGGTGGCCAGTCCATATTTTAAAAATGATTGAAAATCTAATCAGTTCCACATCTCAAGGAGGTCTGTGTGGACTGTGGCGACATTTGAAATCCTACATCAAATAGTTTTTGCAATTATTGCACTCGCTGGAAGGATTTGTGGTGGCGATGGCAGTGGCGGCGGTGGCAGTGGCGGCATGGTGTCACTATAAGAGCAATGAAAAATTTGCTTTTTTTAACGATTTCAGCAGCAGATGGCGGCAGACATAACATGGTGTCACCATGAATGTGACAAAATTCGAAATCCTGCATCAAATATTTTAAGCGCTATCATGATGACACGAAGGATTTGCGGAAAATTCCATCATATCCCCGCTTTTTGGGGATATAACTAACTGGCCTCGTTAACAAGCTGCATCCATATTCTGCAGGGTTTATACAGCAAGATTTTGTTGTAGACTTTTTAGACCTGTGATTTGAGGCAGTGCTGTGTCAGCATCCAAACAGGATCACTCATATAACTTTAATTTTAATTGGGGAATACACTCAAGCACAAAACCATTACAAAACTACAGAAACATTAAAATTTAAAGCAAGTCATCCACTAAAACAAGAACAAAATAATGGAAGCAAATGAATATAGGAATCTTACAGTACTCTAGGATGAATAGTGATCTTTGTGAAAATGGGAAAGTGAATATAAAACCACAACACAACCTTGAGCAAAATTTGGGTGAAGGCGATAATTGTGTTTGTACCCTTCGGATGCTCCCTTGTATTCTCCACCAAGGGGTCGCCACAGCGGATTGATCCGCATTGGTAATTTGGAAGAGGTTTTACACAGGATGCCCTTCCTGACGCGACCCTCCATGGTCAGACGGGCTTGTGTGGAATTGAAACCAGGGTCGTTTTGCTTCTGAGGCGATCGTTGTGTATAAGTTCGATTAAATTCTGACCAAAGCCCTGGGATGAGTAGCGATTCTTGCGAATTGCGGACAGATGGATGGACAGACAGACAGAGGGAAGGACGGATGAGTTCAAACGCTTTCTTTCATTTGAATATTAAATGCATGCTACCAAACTCAAAAGTTATAACAGGCATCCAAGTAAAAGTGTGTTAAAATGAAAACAGTTGCAGAAGTCAGGTGGTGTAACTGCAAGAAATGGCACTTAATTAAATGAATAATGAGATTTAGAACTTTAAGGTCATCTGTTAGATTTCTAAAATGCCCCTACAAGTTATTAATTGAATAAAACATTTTAAACAGAAACGATGCACTTGGCACATAAATATGCCTCTCATGTAAATGACCCACACACTCACAGTGTTGAGTGGAGACGGTAAATCCACAAAAAGCAGCAAACCTCAGAGCGACTGATCACAGCCTGGCTACAAAGAAACAAATCTACTGAAGCTCACGGTACGAATCAATCTGGGAGCTCTACGCAGAAATTTAGGGTTCCCCCACCCTACCAGCTTTACTTCCTACTACAGGTGGGAATCATCAGAGACCCCACTACATGATATTATCGCAATACTGTTTGATACGCGATACTGTGTTTAACATTTTGCAATATGTTCAGTATTGCAATAAAACCTACTGCAACACTTTATGGTTTACCACCTTGTTGCAACTGCAAATTATATCCCCAAAGGTAAACCTTGTCAATGCCTGTTTTATCTAATAATTGCGGCAAGACCGACCAAAACCGCTGTAATTAAATCGTGTAGTAAATGACCAAAAAAAGTTGTATTACAGTCTCCGAATGCAAACGTGTAGATTACTGTACCATTACGTGTAGTTTGAGCAGTGCAGCTTGTACAGCAAAAGTGCTGCAGCCCCTTCAGCAACTGAAGAATTTGATTATGCAGATGAACAACTGCTTTTATTATTCTAGTACTAAAATGTTCAATTTGTACTTGCAATCTTTGTAATGGCATATTTGGTATGCCTGTATCGATACAATATTGCCACACAAAATATCACAATATGATACTGCTTTCTGCTTACCACTTTACCAGCTGGATAACAGAGATAGAGCATCTTCTCAGGCCTGGCTCTAGTGATATTTTAATGAATTAGGATCAAATAAGCTTGCATTTTCAGGTGTGCACGTTACAGTTCGCCTGAAAGCGCAGCAGTGACAAACTGCAGTGGCCGGGGTTTTCAGATGAATGCCCGGCAGCAGTCTGCTGGTTTCGGATACCTTATCTAAAACAATCACCACTTCCTCACGGCGTACTTACAGCTTAATACTGCTATGACCACTACTTACAATTGCCTGCTCAAATTCTGGGTGCACCTTGCAACATTAGCACTGCCATTATCGAAGCGAGCATCTTTAATGCAATGGGGTGTGAAGGATTTATAAACGGCCTAAAACAGAAGAAGGCCTCACCCTGCCTGAGTGTTCGGCTTTGACCTGCTCCGATGCGGAGGATGTAAGCAAAGTAAGATATAAGCTCAAAAAGAAAATGTCTTCATTAGGCCATTTGGAAGCATAGCCAGATGCCTAAAGAGACTCCAGTCTTGCTGCTCTGGGAGCGAACCATGACGGGTTTTACAGTTATGGGGGAGGTCCTAATGAGTCTCAGAAGGCTCTGAAGAAGGAAGAGTGACTCTCCACAGCTTTAACAGAATTGCTTAGCCCAGCTGCACACATGATATGTCTCCTATGGGGGGGGGAGAAAAAAAATCCTTCTATCCCTCATTTGCTCTTATTTTATTCCTTTTCCATCCTCCTTACTTTACACATGAACTTTATTCGGTGACGTGAATATATTAAGGCCGCAAAGGACATGAAGGTTTTGCGCTGCTTATGTTTGCAGAAGCTTGCAATGCTGCCTTCAAAAGTTAAATCACTCAGGATGACGGCAGCTGGTGCTGTAAATGTAAAAATGTCACGGCTGGTATGTGGAAGATGTCATGATCTAAGCTCTTGGATACACAGTAGGATAAATCTCCGGCTAACAGCACTGGAAGGAATATTTTGACCATGGACTGAGCTCCGCGAGGGAGGAAAAATCAACAGCTCTATTTGGTGAATACACTCCATTTCTTCCCCTGCTGCCCGGAGACACTGTCCCCACTGAGACTGCCACAGGACTCCAAACAGAGGAGGAGTAAAAAGAGAGCATTAAGCTGGTAAATGCATACACAGTACTGTGCCAAAGTCTTGATCCAGCCCTCATTTCTTTATATTTTGTGAGAAAAATGTCAACTAGGTGCAACGATTCACTGAAACATGCTAACATAAATGGACAGTACATAAGGTAAAAACACAGTTTGTACAATTCTAACAAGCCTGAAAGTCATTCATATCATTATTTGGTATGACCACATTTCATTCTCATCTCATTACGAAGCTCTTCTTTGGGCGCTGCCTGCCTTTTGTTCAATTCTCCGCCAAAATGATCCCGCACCGTTCAAACGATGAGGTCCATTCGTCGCTCCATAAGACCTGCTTCCACTGATTGTCAGTCCAGTTCTTGTGTAATTTGGCAGCCTTCTCTCCCTGTTTTCCTTCTTTAAGAATAGCTTCTTGACAGCCACCCTTCCATTGAGACCATTTCTGATGAGGCTTCAGCAGACAGCAGATGGATCACCCGAAGGGCCAAATGTATCTGTCAGGTCCTGCGCCAGGTTTTTGCTGGATTTTTCCTATTTAGGACATGACTTTCAGATACTTTTCATCTGTGGTAGATAGTTTTTAATGCCTGCCACTGCTTCTTTTGTCCTCCACTTCTCCATTTTCCTCAGATATAGCGCTTTGGGAATCATCTTTTGCTATCTTTGGCATTTTTGTAGCTTCAGCTAAAGCAGGGGTCTCGAACCCATACGCGGCTCTCTGGCCCATCTCCAGTGGCTCCATGTGACAAAAAAAATTCAACGAATATAAAAATTGTCCTTTTAATATTGTTGAACCTCAATCGAGGTGGTTAGCATAAATGCAGAGGCCTAAATGGCCATATTTAGTCCACTCGTTCTGGATTCCAAATCCCAAAAAAATCAAAGTGGCGGAGAAAAATCGAGGCTGTTGCTTCTGGCTTACCACTGAGCTCGCTCTGCTGTGTGACTGGAATCCAAATCAAAGTGAAACTGTCCTATATTTTGTTGTTTTTAGTAAGTTTGAAGCTGTGAATCTGCTGATTGTTTTACTGATTATCAGAGTCGTCTCCTTTTAACTGGATTATCTGGCACAAATGCTTTCAAAGTTTTCAAAGTGGCTGCAGGGCTCCATATCCACTTTGTTTCACAGCAGGCCTATGCATGCTCATAGAAAGTTTCCTCTTCCACTGCGCAACTGCTCTGATTTGTTGGAGAGAGAAATATATATATATATATATATAATAACTAAACAATTTTAGTCCATATAGTTTTATTATTTCATAAATCCAGTGAAAACATGGTATTATTGCAATGAAAATGCAAAGTTAAAGCAGTAAAAATCATCAATAGCCCACTACAGAATAATCCTGACAGCAATGCTGACTGGCTCATTTATTTATTATCCCAAAGCTGGGAATTCTTTGATTCCTGCAGGTAAAAAATTCAGTGAACCAAACCCAACAAACACCAACAAAAGCTAATCTTACGCAGTCAGAGCTCAAATGCGGTCAGCAGAGTTGGGAATCCCCAGACAGCCCACAATATGATATCATCGCGACGCTCGCAATACGATATTACTTTTAAACATTTAAACAAATATATTGGAATACACTGTGATTTACCACCTTTTTTCAACTGCAACTGCAATGTGTTTGAATTTTATCATTTATTTTTCAACGGCAAACTATGTCTACAAAGATAAACTTTGTCAACATCTGCTTAATCTAATAAGATGAAGTTCTCAGTCTGTTCCTCTCACTTCAGTCGTTTTCATTGCTGCAACATGCAGACAGACTGACCAACACTGTCACCGAAACCTGCCAAAAATGACAACAAAAAGTTGCAGTACAATCTTGTCCAACTTAACTGAACTGAGCATGTGCGGAATACTGCACTATTAGGCGTATTTTGAACAGGGCAGCTTGTACAACAAAAGATCTGCAGCCCCTTCAGCAACCGAAGAATTTGGAAATATACGTAGATCACATCGGTGGACTGAATTGCTTTTATTATTCTAGCGCAAAAATGTTTATTCTGCATTTGACGTTTTTATAATAGGATGTTGATATTTTGCATGCCTGCATCGATACAATACCGCCACACAAAATATCGCGATGCAACACTGTATCGATTCCCCCCTCCCCGCCGCCGATGCAGTTTTGCGTCATAGTAATGACACGAGTGTAGTGGTTTACATTAGGTCCCTGTCTCGTTTGCAGATGGGGACACAAGCCCCTCTCACCACGGAGGGCATCCAGTGTAAAACCTCTGCCATATTACCAAAGCGGATTGATCTGCCATGGCGACCACTCAGGGAGGACACAAGGCAGCAAGATACAGTTTTCGATCGAAAATGAGTTCTTTGCTAAGTTCGCTGTTACGTGCAGATGAAACACTGGTTCATCTCTTCTTCAGTGTTAAGTGGCTTAACAAACAAACAAATAAACAAAAAAAATCCTCTGACATGGGTCGGGAACAAGGACGGGATGAAAAAGGGGTGAAAAAGCAGCCGATGTCCAAAGAATAACTTTGAAAGACCTTCGGAAAGCCTGGAGAACTTCCAAAAAAGTTCAAGAAAGTCTGGCTCCTTGGAAACAAAATATAAAGAAACGAGTGATGGTTTCCAATTGACGCACAGAACTATACTTGTGTTGTTTTTCCTTGCTATGAACAATATGCATTTATGCCTCTGCGCCTTGCTTATGTATTCAAGCATTATGTGAAAGAAAGCAAAAGGGAAAACATTTCTTTTCTTCGTTTGAAGTGACCCGCCGTGTCTCTCCTTTCATCGGATTTATAGGCCATGTATATGCAAAAATGTTCTAATGACTTCAGGAACTAATTAAATAGTTATGTGATATGCATTTTCCACATTTCTTTTGCTGAACCTTCATTACATGACTGTCAAAAGTTTAATTACAAAAGGAGATTAAAATGATTTCCCGATGATCAAATATTAATACAGCCAGAGTGATCATTTCTCTTGGCCCTAATATTTCTTAATAATAAGCTGAGTTTTGTGAGATATTTTTACTCACATATCATTTGTGTGCAGGAGACTTGACCTCAATAAAAAAAAAAAAAAAAAAGAAAAAAAAGAAGCAAAA
>VUQH01018016.1:2570-38338 GCA_015106775.1 Etroplus canarensis | reverse complement strand
ACATACATCATAATGATGGAAGGACGCTTGACCTCCAACATTTGGCCAGTGGATCAGAGACGTTATGAGCCATATTCACTTAGAAAAGATTAAGTTTACCATCAGAGGGTCTGTTGAAAAATTTTATGCTTCCTGGCAACCATTTATAAATTTCATTCACAATTTGTCTGCCAGTGATATTGATTCATGATTGTGTTATGTTGAACGTGTATTACCCAGTGACCCATTGGTCTTCGAGTATAGTGTTGTCTATACTCTCAGTATACAGTATTAAATTGTTTTCTCTTCATTTTTTTTCCCTTCAGGTTCGAGAAAACATATATGAATAAGTCAGACAATAATTAACAATAACGCTTGTAAGGTCTGGTATCTTGGGGAGGGACGGGGTGACAACATTGTATGTTTGTGTGTTTATCTGTCTGAAAAATAATAAAAATACTTGGATACATAAAGACTACTTCTGTCTGACGTGGAAGGAACATCTGGGACATTGGGTTAAGTTTCATTTTGGAGCAATTTTTCAACCATAACTAAATGTCAACAACAACAAAAAGCCAGGCAACAGCTGTTCAATGTTGAAATGTTTACTGGGCTTAATTTTGGCTTTGATTCAAATGGGAGGGGTTCAGGAGAGGTACAACAGAGAGTGCCTACAGCCATTTGTGACACGGTGGAGGCTCAGTCATATTTTGGGGCTTCATTTCTGCCAGTGATGTTGCAGATCTTGCCAAAACTGATGGAATTATGAATGCGGAATAGTACTATCAGTACAATCAGATTTTGATCCACCATGCAGTACCATCTGGAAAGTATCTGAATGGCAATGGCTTTATTTTTTGTCATTTTTTATCCTTATGCTCTGTATTTCAATTTATGTTTGCATGCTTTAATAAATTGTTGCACCCATACTTTTCTTGCAAAAATATAAAGAAATGAGTACTCACTCAAGACTTCAGAAATCAGAATAATCAGAATCAGAATACTTTATTAATCCCCAGGGGGTACTTAGACTTCTGCACAGTACTGTACATGTTTAAATTTCTTCTTAAACTGGTCTCTCCCTACCTGGCCATGTGACAGGCGTCGCACACCCAGCCATCCTCCTTCTCTTTGTAGCGGCTGCAGGACTTGCAGATGTAGAGCTGGCAGTCCAGACACTGACGCCTGTTGTTGAGCAGGAATTTAAAAGGCTGGAGACAGCGAATGCAGTGAGACTCGGTCAGGCTGGTCTGGCTCCCCAACAACTCTTTCTTGGTGTCTTCCCTCTCAATTTTGGTCTTTAGATCCCTGAAAAAAAGACGACAGTATGGAAGGCTGGCACTATGTGCACATACAGACAAACTATCAGTAAATAACCTTCCAGACCTGCAGTTGTATTTTTTTTTAAAGTTTACATCTGGTTCAGTCTGCATATCATTATATAAAGTAATTACACAATTAGAGTATAAATCTACTGTATGACTAAATAGCCTCGGGTTAAAATTTTCATATACTGTATCTGAAAAGAGAAAGACCAGATGGTAGCGTGCATGGATAAACAGAGCTGTGCTGGTTAAAACACAGCTGTTCACTGCATACAGCATCAGAGATTAATGGGCTCCGTGAAGGAAAAATGACTTCACATTTTCACTTCAGGTGTCCACACAGAATCAGAGAAATGTGGCTCATACTGACTCATAAGGACTTGAGACACGTGTCTTGTATACGATAGAACTATTCACATTAAACTAAGCTGCACCTGACACTAAAATATGTTTGATGTACCCATACACTGTGGTTATAAATTGTTAAAATTTACACCACACCATTAAAACAGGAGTGATACAGGCAAATACAGCTGCTGGCTATTAATGATGAGATTTAAAAGTAACACTAACAACACTTTTGTACATTGGTGGCAGGAATTGGCAATTTTTAAGGCACATTTACAAAAAGGAAATGAGGCTCAAATCACACATGCTTTTGTTACCGTTTAACACAACTCTCCCATCAATTACACATGGGTTCATAGAGACACAATGACAAACACACACAGTGTGTAAATACAATAACTCGAAGGTACGGGTCCACTGGAGATTTTATGTTTGACAGGCGTCCTGCAGTCTCCTCCAAAAGTGCAAACAGTGAAACAGCAACTGATTGGAGGAATGCCTCGTGTGGGCTGTCTGCTGTTGGAGATTTGGAGATCCCAAACTGAAGCCATTATGCTGACTCCTTTGCAAAATGAATCTGCCGTCATGCGGATTAATCCGCATCAGTAATCTGGCAGAGGTTTTAAGCCAGATTCCCTTCCTGACGCAAACCTGGTGAGAGGGGCTTGTGTCCCCACCTTAGTTGAACCAGGGACCTTTCGTTTGAAGGCAAATGTGTAAACCACTACAAGTGATTAATTTAATTTTTTTTCCACATTTCTACAGCTATCGAGCGGGCAACTCAGAGCCAGAATGCATTGCATGGCAGGTTACATTAAGTGGCCAACAAACATTTTGTGACCCAGGGACACCAAAGGGCAAGATAAATCCTTCAGAGCACACTTACATTCATATTAGTGTAAAATAGCCTTCATGTCACGTGATCAGTTGTTCTGCAGTGCGTTTTGACAGCCCAGTTCCAGCATCTGGAGCATGACTCTGCTATTTTTATTGCAAGTGTGTCGCCACTTGCAAAAAGTGGAGACGTTCAAGTATTTTGGGGGGGCTTGTGAAACCGAATATACTGGTGTGGCATCTGCAGTAATGCAGTCTGTGGTGGTGAGGAGAAAGCCGAGGGTTAACGGGAATCTGTCGATTTACTGGTCAGTCTACGTTCCTACCCTCACCTGTGGTCACAAACTCTGGGTAGTGACCAAAAGAATGAGATTTTGGATACAAGCGGCAGAAAATGAGCTTCCTCCAAAGGGCGTCTGTGGTCTCCTATAGAGACAGGGTGAGGAGCTTAGTCATTTGGGAGGAGCTCAGAGTAGAACCGCCACCATCACCCAGGCAAGCAGGAAAGGAAGGAAGGATGGATGGATGGATGGATGGATGGATGGATGGATATAACATACCTGGTCCAGTTCAAGTCCAGTTCAGTTATTTAGGAGAAATGACCATGTAAAGGGTACTGATACCAAATATTATTATGCATAATAACTTTTTGTGGTTTGAGTTTAACATATGGTCTGTCACAAACTCCCACGGCACACCTAGACATGCCTCACACATTGGCAAAACACTGAATTCATGAATGCTGTGGACCATCAGCTGAGCTGGCTTGGTTGTGTTTTTGCCCTCGGGCAGCACCGGACACACTTTTTCCCCTCTTGTCTCAAATATTTATGCTAAGCTAAGCTCACCATATCCTACACTACTAATCTCAAAACAAATCTAATAAGCACATTTCCCCCCAAAATGTTAAACGGATAATTTAGCAGTCCTGGAGGAGATTTGAAAACAAAATTCTAACTCATTACTCACATTGTGTTTTCATAGCTGAAAAAATAACCTCGTACTGCTGTATTATATGGAGATCTTAGGAGTCAAAATGTTGGCTGACACATATGAGTGAAAAGATGGTTGTCAGTACATGGATGGCAACACATGACTTTATTTTGGCACCTCGGTATAAATATTGTGTCAGCCTGGTTACACTGAAAAGACGGTAAAGGCAGAAAATACTGGCACACTGCAGCAGGAGGGAAACGTATCTGATGAGATGAAGTTTCCCTGTGCCCTGTTCTTTAAGTGCCACAAGACACACTGTATGGCCATACATGCATATATATGTGCTTGACTGTAGATTAATGTGATTGATAGACAGCCGGACACAAATGGTGAATATGCTTTTATATTCTGTAAAATCTTCCCCCGTATTTCTCATGACTGCAAGCAAAATGACCACAGCTCAAAAGATACATGATATGAACAAAAGCATTTGGCCACCTACACATTACACCTACAGGAGCTTTTATGACATCCCAGTCTAAATCTGTGGGCACTAATATGGAGTTGGTTTCTCTTTGTGGCTCTAACAGTTTCCACTCTTCTAGGAAGGCTTTCTATAAGATTTTGGAGAGTGTCTGTGGGATTTTTTGTCCATGAATCCAGAGAAGCATTTGTGAGGTAAGATGTTGGACAAGAGGGCCTGGCTCACAATCTCTGTTCTAGTTCACCTCAAAGGTGAGGAATGGGGTTGAGGTCAGGACTCTGTATGGGCCAGTCAAGTTCTTTCACACCAACAGATAATTAACAGAGAAGGGCCTTCCTCAAAATGTTCCCACAAAGTTGAAAGTACAGAATTGTCCATGATGTCCTTAGTAAGCTGAAGCATTAAGATTTTCCTTCAGTGGAACTAAGAAGTCCAGGCCAACTTTAAAACAACCCCGTATAATTATCCCACTAAAATTTACAGTTGACACTGGGTTCGCAGTCAGCCAGGTAATGTTCTCCTGGCTTTCACCAAACCCTGACTCATCAATGTGACTTTCAGACAGAGGAGCATAATTCATCACTCCACAGAACACACTTTCACTGCTCCAGAGTCCAGTGGTGGTGTGCTTTACACCACTCCATGTGATACGTGGCATTGTGCTTGGTGATGTAAGGCTTGCCTGCAGCTGCTCAGCCATGGAAACCCACGCCATGAAGCTCCTGACACAGTGTTTGTGCTGATGGTAATGCCAGAGGAGGTTTGAAATTCTTCAGTTACTGAGTCGGCACAGCATTGGTGACTTTTACCCACAATGCACCTCACTCTGTAACTGTACGTGGTCTGCCACTTAGTGGCCAAGTTGCTGTGGTTCCTAAATGCTTCCGCTTTGCAATAAACACCACTAACAGTTGACGGTGCAATATCTAGGAAGGAAGAAATTTCACCAACTGACTTGTTACAATGGCGGCATCTTAGTACAGTACCACACGAGAACTCAGTGAGCTGTTCAGAACGGCCCAATTCTTTCACTAATGTTTGTGAAGGCAGACTGTCCCAATACTTTTGTCCATGCAGTTATCTGGGTTTTTTTTGTAATTTCTTTTCACCTTACTCACTGAGTGACTGTATGTGATACCACAGGTATCACATCCAACTTAAAATATTGTTTCTTTGTAAAATTTTAAAAACTGCTCTGTCTTCAGCTCATAATTTCAACTGCACAGTGAGTGCTCCAAAGCCTTCAGTAAAATTCCACCAACATCCCGTTCAAACACGTCCTGCCTCTCCTCTGTGCGGCTTGGGAGCTGCTTCCATGTGTGATAACAATGACTTTATGGCTTTGAGTCGAATAATTTAGTTCTGCAATTTTTTAAATTCAAACTCTTGCTGATTGTTGGACAAGTAGCAGCTTTGCTCAGCGCCGCAAGATGCTGACAGTAGTGAAGGGGGAAAAAAATTCAGATAACAAGTCCCAAATGTCACATGGCGTGGGTGGAGTCTGGCAAAACACTCAGCGAGGATTTTGTTTATTAAAGCTTTATTTTTTTAAAGGTCATGCTTTTCAAATTATAGCCCAGATCATCGGGATAAATAGGATACTTTGTAAGAATCCCTTAACCTTTTGCAGATCCTGCTGCCGGCCATTAGCGGTGTGATTTAAAAGTAATATCTCTCAAATCTACCCTCCTCTGAAACATCAAATCCCACAAATCTGGTATACAAGATGTCCTTCTGTGATTTCAGTATGATTTCAATGACATATGTGCGCTGTAGGCGACTTTCAGGCTTGCCAAAGACTGCGACACGGCTGGCAAAGTCAAATCAAGTCAAAAGACAATTGCAACAGTACCGAGAGAGAGAGTGAGAGTGCTGCCCTCTGCAGGGGCCCTGAGCCCCTGATGCTCGGAAGATGCTTGAAAAGTCAGGTGATTATTGCTGTGAACATTTGCAACACACCGCAATTATAGACAATAACAAAAACTAATGTTTTTTGCTAATTAGGGACAATGGAGACAGAAACGGAAAAAATTTCCATGTGTTATCACTTAATGAGGCTGATTGAGCCAGACAGGTGTTGTAGGGTGGGTTCATTTTATTTACACAGCCCTGTGAAAAAGAAGCAAGCATCTATACAGTCACATGGAAAAATTGAGCACACCCAGTGATTCAGCAGCTTGTAGAACCACATTTAGCAGCAATAAATTGAGGTAATTGTTTTCTGAATGACTTTATCAGTCTCTAATGTCACTGTGGAGGAGTTTTGGCCGACCTTTCTTAACTTCCTTCCGTTCATTGAGGTTTGAGGGCAGTTGTTTAGGTCGCACCACAGCTTTTCAATGGGGTTGAGGTCTGGACTTTGACTGGGCCATTGCAAACACCTTGATTCCTTTGTTTTTCAGCCATTCTGTTGTAGATTTTGCTACGTTGCTTGGGATCGTTGTCCTGCTGCATGACCCAATTTCACGGCGTTTTAGCTGTTGGACAAATTGCCTCATATCTGACTCTAGAATACTTTGGTATACAGAGGAGTTCATTGTCAACTCAATGATTACAAGGCGCCCAGGTCCTGTGGCTGCAAAAGAAGCTTAAATCATCCCCCCTCCACCACTGTGCTTGATGGTTAGTACGAGGTCTTTGTGTTGATACGCTGTATTTGGTTTTCACCAAACGTGGTCTTGTCTTTCCATAGGACATTGTTACATTGTTACAGAAGACTTGTGGTTTGCTCAGATGCAAGTTTGCAAACCTAAGTAGAAGAAGAAGCTTTCTGTTGTACACTGAGCATGCTAACTGAGTGGGGCCTGTAGAATCTGAGATGTAGCTCTTGGGTTTTTTGCAGCATTGTATGGTCTGACCTTGGGCTGAAATTGCTGGGACCTCCCCTCCTGGGAAGATCACGGCATTGTGTTAACATACACCTTAAGTTGCAGACCAACAAACTGCCCAAACTTCTGCTTTTATTAAAGGTGCTCACAATGGCTAATGATCAGTGAATTGAGAGCATTTGATTAGCAGCACCTGGCTGCTTAGAACTGTGCGTTCTATAAAGAGCCTTACAATTAAAGTTAATATCATTGTAAGAGCTTGTAAATAAGTAACCTAAAGTTCACATTCGTTATTGCATATATGAAATATTAATTTACTGAACACTGAAAAGTTCATAAATCTTACACAGCTTCATAGGCAACCTATATGAATTAAGATAACTCAAACATAACTAAAAGTTGAATAATTAAAGTTACGCATTTATACAGATTTGACCCACTGAGCTAATAATGAGTGCTGCTTCTCATAATTCATGTAAGTCATTCAGTTTCCCAAACAAAGTGCTATTGTTTCAGCTATAAATGTATGCCCTCTGTAGCAGTGGATAATCAATATAGGTTAAATATTGAGGTGTCATTATTAGTCACACTACAAGCTCACTGAATATAGCTGAAATAACTTCTCTCCTTTTCTATATTTTAAGTATTTTACCACACAGAAAACTTCAATAAGTCCCTAAAAGCGCTCCAGTATTTGATTAAAAGCAGGTCCTGCAGCGTTTTTGCTTAACTGCTGAAGCTTAGGAATCCGGGCGCGGCAGTCAGTTGTTCACTTAGTGTTGCCATACATGGTGATCCTGCTCCGTGCGTCTGCTCGCACAAAACAAACTGAGTAGTTTAACTTACTCTTATCCACGTTTCAGAAGCTCCGCGCGCTTATCTCAACATCATCGTCTCTTAGTCTCCTGTTGAGTCAGCTCTATCTGACAAGTTGGAATAAACTAGTTTCAAGCGAGTGGAAAAGATCAAGAGGGAGACATACAAAGAGAGACTGACACACATAAACAGAGGATTAGGGCTAAAACACAATGGTTTCCAGCAGACACAGCAGCTGCACATAATTTAAAACAATTGAAATTATGTCATTACATGAGTAAATCAGTTAGATGGGTTTGACTGTAGATGAATGGGATTGATGGATATCTGAATGCAAATGATGGGTATCCTTTATATCCTGTAAAATCTTACCTCATAATACTACAAGCAAAATGATTGCAGCTCACAAATATATTATATGGACAACAGTTTTGGGCCACTGCACACATTTATGACACCCCGTTCTAAATAAATGGGCATTAACAAGGAGTTGGACCCCCCCTTTGCAGCTGTAACAGCTTCCACTCTTCTGGGAAGGCTTTCTGCAGATTTTAGAGTGTGTCTGTGGGAATTTTTTGCCCATTCATCCAGAGAAGCATTTGTGAGGCCAGGCACTGATGTTGGGTGTTGGATGAGAGAACCTGACTCACAATTTCTGTTCTAGTTCTCCCAAAGGTATTGGATGGGGTTGAGGTCAGGACTCTGTGTGGGCCATTTAAGTTCTTTCACACCAAACTCATCCAACCATGCCTTTATAAAGCTTGCTTTATGCCCTGGAGGCACCGTCAGGCTGGAACAGAAAAGGGCCTTTACCAAACTGTTCCCACGAAGTTGGAAGAATATAATTGTCCAAAATGTCTCGATAAGTTGAAGCTTAAGCTTTGCCTTCAGTGGAACTAAGGGGCCCAGGCCAACCCCAAAAAACGACTCCATAGCATTATCCCTCCTCCACCAGACTTTATAGTTTGAACAATGCAGTCAGGCAGGTAATGTTCTCTGGGCCATTCTCCAAACCCTGACTCATCCATCAGACTGCCCAATAGAGAAACATGATTGGTCACTCCACAGAAAATGTTTCCACTTCTCTAGAGTCCAGTGGTGGTGTGCTTTACACCACTCCACCTGACACTTGCCATTGTGCTTGGTGATGTAAGGCTTGCATGCAGCTGCTCGGCCAGCAAAACCCATGCCATGAAGCTTCTGACACGCAGTTTTTGTGCTGATGTTAATGCCAGAGGAGGTTTGGAACGCTGCAGTTACTGAGTCAGCACTCTGTGACCCCAACTTTGTAGCGCTACGTGGTCCGCCACTTGGTGGGCTGAGTTGCTGTGGTTCCTAATTTTGCAATAGTACCACGTAAAGTTGATGGTGGAGTATCTAGGATGGAAGAATTTTCACCAATTGACTTGTTGCAGTGGTGGCATGCTATTACAGTGCCACACTGGATTCAGTGAGCTCCTGTCTTTAAAACGTACATCCTAACTTCCACACTCACATGGGGACAACTTGAGGTTCAGTATCTTTCCCAGGGACACTTTGGCACGTGGACTGGAGGAGCCAGAGGTTGAACCACCCACGTTCCACTTGATAGACGACCCACTCTACTTCCTGTGCTAAAAGAAAAACCAAAAAACTTGACCCAATATGCATTAGTAGATGAATTTCTGACAAAAACATCCCTCCATCCATCAATTCCTGCTTTTCCTTATTCCTTATTTTGGCCTGTTTGAGCCTCTCTCAGCTGGCAATGGGCGAGAGGCAGGAAAACACACCATCTAAATCCAACTAAAGAGAAAAACGGCAGGCAGCTAAAGGGAGCTGCTTGATGACTGTTAACAGTAAACTAGCAGGCCACAAAAACAAAACACAGAAATGCTATAAGCATAAAAAAGGAAAAACAGGGGTAAAATTATGACCAACGCGTTAGCCACAGTCATCTCATCTATTGTTAATAAAATGCTGTTTAGTGCAGTATCATAATTTAATTTTACCTGCTTTCTTTAATGACCTTTCCCACAATATAACATGGCAGATTAGCTACTCTCTAACTTCTACAATAAACTAAACACGTCTTTTGACGATGCATATTTGACATATAATGAAGATGTAATGTTGAGAAAATTGGTGGTTTTTGTTATTTTGGTGGATTCTGTAAAGCAAAACAAATTTCAAATCACTGCCAAAATATTTCATTTTGTGATCCGTCCAGCACATGTGGTTTTGCATGATTTAGGCGTGGGCAGTTTTATATGTTAACCACATGAAGATCTGCACCTATTTATAGATGGCAGAGGCCTCAGATGAAAACAACAGTTGCCTGAGCAGCAAACAACAGCTCATCTGAACGGAAAACAAATGGCTGAAGGAGAACTTTGGCAAAGATTTCAATCCAAATGGTTTAAGCTGGAGAAGGGCAGTGCTGTCCTGTAGTCTGACTCTGTTCATATATTGCCATTCACTGCTTTCTATTTTGGGTAATGCAGACTGGAAATGACATGGTCCCACTCCCTAATGCACTCTAAGTTAATTAGTGACAAAAAACACTCTTATTTTTTATGACATGTAAACAGGCAAAAGCACTTTTTTTTTAAAAGAGCCCAGCCAATCCAGTTTTCTCTGGCTGAAATAACAAAATAATAAACAGCAGAAATGCGCAAATTTTCCGAATTAGTGCAAATGAGTCAGACAAGACATATGACTTATGTTCAAAACAAAACTGAGGAAGGGCTCATCTGGGGTGTGCCCCTTCATTAGATACACCTTACTAGTACTGTCTTGGACCCCCTTTTGCATGCAGAACTGACTTAAATCTTCATGGCACAGATGCAGCAAGGCCCTGGAAAGATTTCAATTCATATTGACATGATGGCATCACATGATGAGAAGCTCCAGTCCCATCCCATCACAAGCTCACAGGAGTAACATCTGGTGGGGACTTCTGCTGCTGCAGCCCATCTGCTTCAAGGTTCGAGATGTTGTGTGTTCAAAGATGTTCTTCTGCGTATTTTGGTTGTAATAAACTGTTATTTGAGTTTCTGTTGCCTTCCAATCAGCTTAAAACATTCTGGTCATTCTCCTCTGACTTCTGGATTTTTTTCCCCAGCCATTCTCCGTGAACATTAATTGCTGTGTGTGAAAATTCCAGTGGGTCAGTAGTTTCCGAAATATTCAAACTAGCCCATCTGGTATCAACAACCACGCCATGTGAGTGTGGATGATTGTCTTTCTGCGTTGGGTGATGGACTAGTGCCTGGTGACAGCCGGGATAGGCTCCAGTCCCTCAACCCTGAAATGGATAATACCAACTTTTGGTTTCATATACTGAAACCCCAGTCTCCCTGGTGAAAGCACACTTTCGTTTCATCTACTACTTTATACCACCCGTATGATCCTGTCTCAAAAGATGTGTGACTGGACAAAGTGTGCGGTCACAGGCTAGATTTTCTAAGGCAACGGTTCTCAGAGTGGAGCCCCGCGTTGCTATGCAAACTACTTTCATCTACAACAAGTTTCTCTGTCATTTCCTTACCTGAAATCACCAATGGAGCACATTTACCTGCGGTCTCCTAATGAAATTTACGGACCTACTCTGCAAGTTGGAAAACGATGTTACAGGGAGCCCTTTGCCACACAATGTTAGGCCACTAGGTCCTGACCAACTGTCAGCTACATGTCTGTGAAACTAACAGTTTTTGAAACACTGTTGACAAAGAAGTATTTGCAGCTGATAATGTAATCATGCACAAAATTTATAGGCAATATTTCTGATATTGATATTTCCCATGTTTATATGTGTTTGCTGTATCTAATGAGGAGCTGTGGAATTTAACAACGACTAAATAAACACCTTTTAAATTGATCTTATTTTTGTTTTTAAATTGGCCTACATTTCATATTGCACAAAATGATATAAACAGTAAAAAAACAATAGAAAACTCAAATATCACCAGTTTAATAGTTCTATGATGATGATGCCAGAGATTCACATAGCAGATGTCATTCTGCCTTTTACAATTTAAAGCTGAGATTTTTTCTTTCATGTTGAGCTCTAACCTTTCAGTTGAGCACCGCTGATTCCGATGCCCTGCAGCGGTCATTCACAAGAAAAGTGGAAATTCCCTATAAAACCTTTTCCTCCCACAGCCTGATATCCAAACCATCCACCGGTCGCTGCTGCCAGAGAGGCATGTGAGCAGTAGCTCAGTGAATTAGGAGCAAATGACTGAATCATCTGTTGGTGATGTGGAACAAAATTAGTCTGCTCAGTTTACAACAGACGAACTGACCGACCATTCATCTTTAGGAATAAAAAAAGACCATAATTTGATATGACTAGATTCCATCTGTGTTATTTATGTGAGGACCCTGTCTTGAATTTTAAAAAAGCTGCAGTGAACAGCCATTTTTTAATTTTTCTTGGTGCTTCCATTTGAGTGATATTTGATGTTTGAATAAATATTGACCTTCCACTTCCTCCCAGAAAGGTGAATTTGTAAGTAATAAAACATGTTTCTGCTTTAGTTGTACGAGTATATTTGCAATGTCCAAAATACCCTCCAAAAGAGCACATAGGTCCATAAGCTTTGAGGCGGTAACACAGTTGTGTCTGTACACTACCACAGTGGATTTTAAATCAAACAGTCAAAATGTGTCCAAAAGTGGAGACTTTCAGCTTTAATTCAAGGGATTTGACAAAAAAATTGCATTGCATTAATTAAGTTGCATACCCACTCAACAACGCCTCACCCCCTCTGTTCCCTTTGTCTACACGCCCACTGAAGTCTGCCTCTACCATTTTATCCAGCTTCCTCCAGAATCCTTCTCCGTCTTCTGACATCCAGCTTGTGGGGCATATGCACAAATAACATTCAGCATCACACTGATTTCCAGCTTCAGACTCATGATCCTTTTTGACATTCTTCACCACCCAGAACACGTTTAACATACAATGCCATGTGAAAGTATTCATACCCCTTGAATACCCCTTTTCCACATCTTGTCCTGTTACAACCACAAAAGTAAAGGTAAAGGAGATCTTATGTGACAGACCAACACAAAGTAGTGCACAATTGTGAAGTGGAAAGAAAATTTTTAACAAATAAAAATCTGAAAAGTGCAGCGTGCATATGTACTCAGCCTCCCTGAGTCAGTATTTTGTAGAACCACCTTTCACTGCATTTACAGCTGCAAGTCTTTTGGAGTATGCCTATCAGCTTTGCACATCTGGAGACTGACAGTTTTGCTCATTCTTCTTTGTAAAATAATTGAAACCTCAGTCAGATTGGATGGAGAGCATCTGTGAACAGCAGTTTTTAAGTCTTGCCACAGATTCTCAGCTGGATTTAGGTCTGGAATTTGACTGGGCCAGCCTAACACATGAATATGCTTTGATCTAAACCATTCCACTGTAGGTCTGGCTGCATGTTGTCCTGCTGGAGGTGAACCGCCACCCCAGTCCAAGTCTTTTACAGACTCTAACAGGTTTTCTTTCTTGGCTCCATCCATCTTCCCATCAACTCTGACCAGCTTCCCTGTCCCTGCTGGAGAAAAGCATCCCCACAGCATGATGCTGCCACCGCCATGTTTCACAGTGGGGATGGTTTGTTCAGGGTGATGTGCAGTGTTAGTTTTCCACCACAGATAGCATAAAAGTTCAGTTTTGGTCTCATCTGACCAGAGCACCTTCTTCCACGTGCTTGCTGCAAACAGGACTTCTTATGGCTTTCTTTCAACAATGGCTTTCTTCTTGCCACTCTTCCATAAGGGCCAGATTTATGGAGCGCACGACTAATAGTTGTCTTGCGGCCAGATTGTCCCACCTGAGCTCTGGATCTCTGCCGAGATACCATTGGCCTCTTGGCTGCTCCTCTAATTAATGCTCTCCTTGCCCTGCCTGTCAGTTTAGGTGGCTGTCCTTGTCTTGGTAGGTTTGCAGTTGTGCCATACTCTTTCCATTTTCAGATGATGACTTGAACAGAGCTCCGTGAGATTTTTCAAAGCTTGGGATATTTATTTTAATAACCTAACCCTGCTTTAAACTTCTCCACAGCTTTACCCCTGACCTGCCTGGTGTGTTCCTTGGACTTCATGATGCGGTTTGTTCACTAATGTTCTCTAACAAACCTCTGACGCCTTCACAGCCCAGCTGGAGTCATAATGAGATTAAATTACACACAGGTGGACTCTATTTACTAATTAGATGACTTCTAAAGGCAATTGGTTGCACTGGATTTTTTTAAAGGTAAAAAAATTAAAATCCATGAATAATTTTCCTCCCACTTCACAATAATGCACTACTTTGATCTGCCACATTAAATCCTAAAAAAGTACATTTATGTTCAACGTGACAAAATTTGGAAAAGCTCACGGGGTATGAACACTTTCACAAGGCACTGTACCCTCCCTTCAGTGTTATCCCTACTCCACTTCTCTTCCTATCTACACCACGGTAGAACAGTTTGAATCTGCCTTGATGCTCCTGGTCTTGCTTCCCCTCCACATACAATAGATCTACTTTCCTTCTCTCCATCACATCGGCCAGGTCTCTCCTTTATTAGTCATAGTCCCTACATTTAAAGTCCCTACTCTCACCTCCACCCTCCTACCTTTCCTTTTCTCTCTCTGCCTCCTAACATGCCTTCCCTGTCTCCTGCTCTTGTCTTCAGCCAACAGTAGCATAGTTTCCACCAGCACCCTGCTGGCTGATGGCCCCGGAGGCGGCCATGACCATTTCGGTATGGAAATCATATTACAAAGCCACATATTTGACTTGGCAAAGACTTTAAGACAGACAAACACTCTCCATTTACCTGGGCTTTGGACTGGCACTAGGAGTACACTGGCTTGTAGAGCATTAATGAATTTATGATTTATCACTGCCATATCATTCAGCAAAACAGCTGACAGAAAGAAAAAAAAATCAACGAAAAATTAGAGTGAACTAAGTGAACTTACTCAAGCCTGTCTTCCTCTTTCTTCCTCAGGTCAAAATCTCGCTGGACAACTTCCCACACATGCTGCGCCTCCTCATCTGTGAGCTTGGAAAGATCGAGCTTCTTGCCTGCAGTGGTGCCAGGCATGATTGTGGACTTGCTGCCTGCACCCTGGCTGGCTCCTTGGTTTTAGGCTATGAAAAGTTAAAATTAAAAAAAAAGCAAAAAAAAAAAAGGGTTTATTCATTAGGCAGCATGTAAACAGCATGGGAACAAGTTTACACGCACAGTAAAACTTAGAAGGAACTCCAAAGAAACGAACCAGCATTGTGCCCTGAGGTTCTGTGTGACTTTAGATGAGGAAGTTTACAACACGATGTGCGCTGTCAGTTTCTTTAAGGGATGATTAATTCAAGTTCAAGTACTATCAGAAGTGTTGGAAACGGGTTTCCTAAACAAGACTGGCATATCCCTGCAAGACAAAGCTGCGTGTGGGAGTTCAGGGGATGAATCTGATAAACAGTTCTCGGAAATGGTTCATTGACTCATGGAACTCAGTTTACAAGATGTAACCAAACACCTTGCAGAGGCCGTGGTTATGAGTTGCTTGTTCCATCTTCACTGGATGAAAAAAAAGATTGCCGTACCATTATCAAAGGGCATGTTTAGATTTATCCCCGCATGTACTGAAAGTGCTCTCTTGCTGTGGAGACTACACTGAGCAACAGAGACCAACTCCGGAGCGTGGTGTAAATGTGCCTTCTAAAGGTCCAGACATCAGCTCTGGATTTAGAAAGGATTTCTGCATACTCTAAGATGAGATTTAGACTGTCATTATGTTTATTTTATTTGAACAGACAATGCACAGTAATTAACATGAGCTCTTAAGTTCGTCATGTAAATGTGTCACAATTATCCGTACAGGCTAATTTTCTTCTCCAGACCCTGGCAGGATGATGGCATTTATAGACAGCAAAAGAAATAGATGAAAATGTCATGGTCCCCCGCTCTGACGTGCCTTTTTCTCTCCATCTCTCTGTTGTTTCTCTCTTTATCTTGGTTGAGAGCTGGTTAGTTCTCAGGTGTGTGGGTGTCTCTGGGGGGTGGAGCGTGGCTGGACACTTGTTCCTGATTCCCTGTTCTCCACACTCTGCCGGAACGTTTAGTTACACCCAGTGTAGTAGACCTGGCCAAAGTCACGTTCATGTTTTGCTCTTCTTGTGACCTTGCCTTTTTTCTAACCAAGTTGTCTACCTAGTACTGCCAAGACGGCCACCCAGAACTCCTTTGCCGTAAGCTTCCTGACCCACTCTCACCCACCAGCTGGAACCTTGGACATTCATACCCCTTTGGACTATCTGGATATCTGGCATTCTGGACCTCCCTGAATATCCTAGACTCTCCCTGGATTCACTGGACCCAGTATCTGGATTTAATCCACCTGACACCTTCCTGTGATAAATGAGAGTTTTTACTTGCGCTCTGTAAATAAATCAGCTTTCAGTTTTATGCCTGAGTCTGTCTGCTTTCGGGTCCACCACCACCACTGCAAACCCTGACAGAAAAAGCATCCACGTAGGTAAGAGACAAAAGCAAATGAATGGCTAAAGAAGGAAGTAATCATCTAACTTATTAAACATTAAAAGACACATAAAAACTAATACACAAAGACAAACACGCATCAAGATAATGACTAAAACAAAGGCAAGTGTTGAAAACAGAGACTTACAGCGACTACTTCAGATTATGGCAACACATTTGATTATCCAATAACCTCTGTTTTGTAGATTTGGAGAAGGAAGGTAAGAAAAGGTATGTTCCTTAATTCTGGAGGTTTAATATTCCAGGTATGTGCTGCTTGATAAGAAAAGACTAACTGCCCAGAAACACCAAAGCACACCATGAAAAACTTTATAAACAAGTAAAATATCTGCAAATTTAATAATGTTTTTTCCAGGTTTAAAAAAAAAAAGTGTTAAAATTTTAGAATGATGACATGAATTTGACTTTATAGCTGATGTTTTCAAAGCTTGCTCATTGAGTCTTTCTGCTGATTGTCATGTGGTCCAACCTGTCTGTGTCTAACTGGTACGACACTGTTCCATATGAGAGAGAATCACAGCATTGATGTACATCTTCGAGGCCTTGATTGTTGAATTGTTCCCAATTATGTGTAAAATTTGCTAAACAACTTTTTTGACTTGTGTTTTAAATATATGTTGTGACTATTATTTTACCTCAATATTTATATTTATTGATAACTTAAAGTCTTCTCTTTCCTACAATGAAAACTGGATCTAGCTGTCTGTTTGCAGACTTTGAAAGAAAGAGACTGAGTTTTACTGACACCTAAGCGTAAACATGAATTTGTTAACCAATTAATAATCTTGACCATTGCAGCTGACAGCAAATTACAGTTGGCAGACAAATTTCAGGTAGATCACTGATTTACAAACTGAACCACAGAGGTCCCAAAGTTGAACCTTGAGGTACGCCAAAGTTATTCCGAACTATTTGTGAAGTTTTATTACTCAAAGACATTGTTAACTATCTGTAAGATAGGATTTTATCGTTATGCCTTGTGCAAACAGTTTATGCTGGTATAATGATGTAATGATGAGGTACATTTTAGGCCCCTTAACCTTCATTCATTTATCCAATTTCTGCCGTTTACCCAGGTTTGAGTTGTGGGGGCAGCAAAACTCAGATGAACTTGTGAGACCACCAAACTTGCACCCTCCGCTCCTTAGCTGTGCCTAAAAATTCTGCCCATGAAAATTATGAACAGAATCAATGACAAACGGCAACTCTAGTGGAGTCCTTCACCCAATGGGACTTATTACCACCAATGAGACAAGATAGCCTGCAATGATGGACCATACTCCTGAAGCATCCTGACAGCATGCCCTGAGGGACACAGTCTAATGCCTTCTGCAAGTCTACAAAACACTTAAAGACTAGTTGGACAAACTCCCATGCATTCTTAAATATTCTTAAGCTTCGAAAGCTGAGCTTCAGGTGTCATTAAATTAGCAACAGAAACCAAAGGAATTTTTTTGTACTAGGGTGTGAACATGTTTCTTTCTGCGGCATTTCAACATGGGAGGCTATGGGGATCAACTCACTTTTGGAGTCAGGCTTAAGTGGCCACTAGTGGAACTGCAGCTTTTTGCAGTTTCACACCACCTGGTCTTCAATTATGGCTTTAACTGATACCTTAGCATTCCACCATTTTTCTGGATATGGTCTCTTCTGGCTCCAAAAAACCTAAGTTGGCAATGGCCAGAATGCTAAAGTCAAGGTTTCACGTCACAACTATTATATATTTATACTTTATCTACAGTCTGAGTTACACAAGAAAAACCAACCGACTCAACTCTTCATGCTGTAGTTTTCTGCAACAGTTTCTCCCATATAGCACCTTTACCTCCTGTCACCGTCGGAAAGAGAGTCACTCTCAAGTTATCAGTCACTACCAGAAGTCACTCTTTCGGAGAAGCCTGCTGTCACTCGATTTGTCCAAACATATCAGACCAGGGACCTGGAATATTGGTCTTCAACAATGTGCAAAAGTCTCAAGTGCCTCCAACTATTTTGCATGTTTTTAGGAAAATGGGAAATAGGTGCAACAATATATTGAAACGTGTGAACATAAATGGAAATACAGGGCATAAAGCAAAAAAGAGTTTGTACAGTTCTAATCATCTTCAAAAGTAATATTTGTTATGACCACCTTTCTTCTTCAACACAGCCTGAACTCTCTTATCCAAGCTTTCTCCTTATCTCTTGAAGTCGTCTTCACGAATAGTTCTAAAGGCTTCTTGAAGGACATTCCAAGGCTCTTCTTTGGATGTTGGCTGCCTTTTGTTCTGTTCTCTGTCAACACGATCCCACACTGCTTCAATAATGTTGAGGCCGATCCATGGCTGATATTGTCCCATTGTGTGTTTTTCTATCCAGTTAGGCTTTTACTGCATTGGCTGTGTGTTTGGGATCACTGACGTCATGAAAAATGAAGCTGCTGCCAACCAACGCTTTCCATATGGTATTGCATGGTGGATGAAAATCTGCATTTCTGTGTCCTTAATTCCACTGGTTTTGACAAGATCTTCAACACCGCTGGCACTGACTGATATGCAGCTCCAAACCATGACAGTTTCTCCACCGTGTTTTACGGATGGCTGTAGACACTGTTGGACCTCTCTCCTGACCTCCTCTGTACATATTAATGATGATTTGAACCAAAAGTTTCAAATTTGATTTCATCACTCCATAAGATCCGTTACCTCTGATTTCAGTCCAGTTGTTGTGCAATTTGGCATACCTCAGCCTTGTCTCCCTGTTTCCCTTCTTTAAAAATGGCTTCTTGACAGACACCCTTCCACTGAGATCATTTCTGATGAGGCTTCAGTGACGGATCAGCTGAAGGTCCAGATGCATCTGTCAGGTCCTGTGTCAGGTCTTTGCAGGATTTTTTTTTCCTATTTCTTAAGGACATGACTTTCAGATATTGTTTATCTGCTGCAGATATTTGTTTTGCATCTGCCACTTCTTCCTTTCTCCTCCACTTGTCCAGTTTCCTTGATTTTTTAAGGACACACTGCACACCATAGCAGTGCCACTGGACTAAAAATGAGTGAAAAAGCAGCCAGTGTCCAAAGAAAAACTTTAAAAGACCTTCAGAAAGCCTGGAGAACTACTGCTCAAGACCACTTTACAAAAATTACAAGAGAGTCAAAATATATAGAAACGAGTGGTGGCTTAAAACTTTTATACAGTACTGTACATTAGGTGCTTACAGCGTCTAGGCCACATGCATGCCTCCTGTGATCTGGTAAGCTCGACCATCACATTAATGCATGATTTTAACCAAGTCTGTGTCTCACACCAAATATTTCACATGGTCCAGCTTCAGCCTGCATCACTTTCAGGTGATGAGGTGAACCCACTCAAGCTGACAGAGCCATACACACGTCCACACACCTCCACTCACACACACAGACAAACAGGAAGGAGTGAAGGAATGTTCCGGATGATCACGTAATTGTCTTGTTTTCCACAGGCCACGTAAGAATAACTTCGATCACGTGACTGGTGAGCCAAATCTAATTTGTACTCGTGCAAGTGAGCATTAATGGTAAAAACAAGCAGGCCAGTTCGAGAGAAAAACAAGCACAGAATAAGAGTAAACCACTTTCCCACAGTTAAATCCTCACTCTAACAGGCAAGCTGAGTATGCAGCCTCTAAGTGTATTTGCTTAGTGGGTGTGAGTTACTGATCTCACTCTTTTGTATTAAAGGAACAAGAAGCTAAAAAGAAATGTAAAATTCCACAAATCAACACTTTACACTTTATTCCCTTAACCATACCAAAAAAAAAAAGGACATACTCTGTGGTCTGAGGAGTACATATATCTTCTCAAATGAAATTCACTGTTGCTGCAAAGTATTCAGCAGGTGCACATTTGCAGCACTCCTTGTATTTGCAAAGGGAAGGTTTGATAAGGTGAGGAGACATTAAACCTGGGATAGTTTCACTGTAAGAAACTGCTTCTTTATTCTCAATAAAATCCCTTTATGTGCTCTGCATCTCCCATTAAGGAGATTAAAAGGCATTTACTGAAGCGACTACTTTAAAATATTCTGAATTTAAAAGACAAATCTCTCTTTACAAGTCAAAACCATCTAAGGCATAACTGTGGCCCAATGGCATGAGCCAAATCCCTGACAATTAAAGTAGCAGGGTTCTCACAACAGAAAAGATACAAACACTTGCAGATATTGAGACACTCACCTACCTTGGTGTTGGCTCAGTTGCCTGCAGGCAGTGTTTCCTCCAAAGGCAGACAGGCTGACTGCAGGGCAAACTAAGCAGCAGACAGCAATGCTAATCACATGTCTTGTTAACCAGGAGGAAGAAAAGCCGGGAGACAGCCTCCTCTCCGCCTTCTTTGACTTTACTTCAAAGGGTCAGGTTTTAATCCCCTGGCCTCATCAACAGTATGATTAAAATATATTAGAATTGCTATTTTGTCAGGAAAGCGCCTGATTAACAGCAATCATTTCTCATTTGGAAGCAATTATTTTTGGGGGCATTTGATCACTAGGACAGTCTGAACATGCTGTGATAAGGAGGTTGTATAAAGGCCAGTCTCCAGTCACATGTCATGGATCCTGTGTTATACAGGACTGCTGATGCATGACTTCAGAGCTATTAACTGAACTGTCTTTAATTAACACCTGATGTCCTCCATTATCATTTTAGATGGAAAAAGCCTGGGAGAACACTAAGCTTAAAAAAAAAGTCCCTCACTGCTGTTAATACTTGATACACTGTTGTGTTTAAAGGGTACTTGGAGATCCAGAGAAGATAGTTGTAGGGCTGTTGTTAACACAGCAGGAGGGTCAGCTTTCTTTGTCAGCAAGGAATCAGGTTCCACTTAGAAAGCCAAACCTTTTTGCTTGGAATCACAACTTGGAAAGTTTGTATTTTGTGTTGAGATTAGGGAAACTTCTCGTCGATTGTGACAGAAATGTACAAAAAAATACATCTGATTAAGGCAAAATATCCAACTGAACCTCCTGTCATTCTCCTCTCATAAACATAAGGATTTGCTCCTATTCCCTCCCTCAGCAGACTGTGTATATCCAAAAGAGTTGATTTGAGCCATGTGACAGGTCCAGCAATCCAATTTTCTTGTTTGTGCAACCACCAGACCCTGTCATCTTCCTGTGGAATAAACAAACATGAACATTGGGCTTTTTTGTTCAGTTTTTTTTTCACTTTACATTTTTGAATGGATGCGTCCATACCAACTGCACAGGAGTTATATCACACAATCCAATAAAGGCTGAGCCTGTCTGGCATGCAGAACAGCATGCTCCGTACTACAGTAACTTTTGGCTTTTAAAAGACAAACTGTTATAATTTAGCAGTCAGTTCAAAGGATCTATACTGGAAAAAAGTGAAATACAGTGCTGTGCAAAAGTCTTGAGACACTCCTCATTTGTATTTTTGACTTACAAGGAGCCAGGCTTTTTATGTCATTTTTAAAGTGGTCTTGATCATTAGTTCTCCGGGCTTTCTGAAGGTCTTTCAAAGTGTTTCTTTGAACAGTCGCTGCTTTTTTCACACATTTTCAGTTCAGACTTTATACCTAACCTTTTTCAGAGGGTGTCTTTTTCATTTGTTAAACCACTTAACACTGACCTATGAGTCATTCAAGCATTAAAAAAAACACCTAACATAAGGTTACACCAGTGTTGTGTCGACACATAACAGACAGCTAAGCAAAGAACCAGTTTTAAATTTTATCTGTTTTGTAAACACATAATTTGTTCCCATTTCTTTATCTGAATCTATAAAAATGCCAAAGATAACACAGTCTGACAGGCATAAAACAGCATTATTGCACTAAGAAGGGTGGCTGTAAAGAAGCCATTCTTACAGAAGGGTAACAGGGAGAAAGCTGAGGTATACCAAACAATGCCAGAAGCGGACTTGAAATCAGTGGAAATGGGTATTATTGAGTGAGTTTTTGAAATTTGAATTTTTTTGGTTTAAATCTTCAGCAAAATATACAGAGACGATCAGATGAGTGCTTACAGCCCTCTGTAAAACACAGTGGAGGCTGTGTCATGGTTTGGGGCTGCGTTTGGAATTATGAACACAGAAAAGTGCCATCAGATTTTGATCCACCACGCAGTGCCGTCTGTAAGGCGTCCGATTGGCAATGGCTTCATTTTTCAGCATGACAATGATCCCAAACACACTGCCAGGTTGAGCAGCTCTATTTTAAGGCCCATGGATTTAGAATGGGATGTGATAAAAGCTTCAGTAGGTGTATTGTGTAGGTGGACCAATACTTTTGTCCATGTAACTTAACATCTGATAATTTTTCAAAGCAAAAGGTTGTTAGTTATAGCTTACTAAATCATTTAAACTTAGTTACATTTTTATTTACATTTCATTGATTATTGCAACCAAGTGGGTAAAACTGTTGACACAATACTGGAAAAATGCTGATCATAATGTAAACTGGTAGAGCTGCAGGAGTTATTGCGCCAACCTTTCAAATTCAGTGGAAAAAGCAAACAATCCTGCAAAGGTCTGGCTTCAGCACCATCAGCTCCTGCATCTCAGTGGATGTTAGCATTATGTGAAATGATCTTGGATAACACCCAGGCCAAACAAACTAATGTGTATAAAAATCCTGGACAGCCCATGATTGACTGGTTTACATGTTTGATTTTCACTCAGCCTGTGCTGGGCTGCAGAATCCCCACCAGGGCTACCCTCCTAATGTAATCTATCAGAGTGCTTAAAAACAAAAAAATACTGTCAGTTTTAAGGAAATCATTCCCCAACTTTCATACAATAAAATTTACTGAAGGATTACAAGTGAAGTTACCCTCTTCCTGTACTTAATGTTTGTACTCATGCTGACTCCATTCACGCTTTTCTTCTAGCATACAAAGATAAGGTGGCACAATGGTAATGTGTTAAAAAAGGGGGCAGTTCTCTCCAGTGTTGGCAGATGTCTGATCACTGTGGTTTTTGAACTGTTTTTCCCTCTTTACAATGTACAGTCAACAATGCCAGTTTTGGGTTATACTAATTGTTGCACTTTGTCAAGAGTAAAAAACCAACCAGTAAACATGCTCTTTTGGGGCCCATGTGGGGTGAATGGGGACTGTCCCGTACAGCCAGCAGGGGGCAGCCTACTGTGAGCCCCAGCACTGGTGTAAAATACAGGGCATATGTGAGCCCAGTAGTGTGGGGGTCAGAGTGACTCAGCGTGGGCTGCCCACACTCAGCACAGAGGGGCCCTCTGTGGAGCCCATTGTGGCCCTGCAGATAGCCTACAGTACGCACGCACGCCAGGTATGGGCTGCTCCACTGGGGCCCACATGTACCCCCTATTTCATGCTGGTACAGGGGCCCAAAGTGGGCTGCCCAAAAAAATGCCCTCATGGGGACCCCAAAAATGCTATGGGCCCCACATGGGCTTGCCTACACGAGTTGCCTATAGGCAAGCCTATGGAAGGCGTATGTAAATCACCCCAACCATACCAGTATGACACTGAGGTTGAGTCCCCTCTGTGAGACCCCTGACTCAGACATACTACAATTCACAAATTATCAACAGATAAAACTGTTTAAAAACACACAAAAGAATAAAAAAAAACCCATATATTTTACCCATGTTAAAGAATTTTATCAGTTCAGTTCAGTTTAATTCAATTTTATTTATATAGTGCCAATTTATAATAAAAGTCACCCCAAGGCACTTTACACTGTAAGGTGAAGAAAGACCCTACAGTAATGGATAGAAAACCCCAGCAATCAGTAGATCCCCTATAAGCAAGCACTTGGCAACTGTGGGAAAGAAGAACTCCTGTCTAAAAAGAAGAGATCTCCGACAGAACCAGGCTCAGGGAGGGGCAGCCATCTGCTTTAAATGGTTGGGGGTGAGGGAACAGAGACAGGAGTACCAATATTTACTAGATCAATGTATGGTGATGGAGCCTCCTTCAGAAACATGATTAACACACACACACACACACACACACACACACGCATCATATAACATATAACTAGCATTAAAAAATTAAAGACATTTTCTAACCAGAGGCGTCACCCCCTGCTGGCCATTTGAAAGAATGTAGGTTTAAGGCCTTTATGCATTGGCTTCCCTTTTCAAACCTGTGTTAAATACAAAAACTATACATTTACACCAATTTATATTTTTGGTTATAAGTCATGCTAGATATTTTGTTTCAAAACATAATGATTTTAATTGTTCTGCTCTGATACTTAAACACTTTGCCAACTGCTAAGCCTTACTTTCTCCCATGCACAGTGCTAAGGTATTATGAAGAGACTGAAGGACAAGCTGTATCATTATAAATTTAGCAGCAACATGCATCTGTAAATTCAGTGAGCAGAATTCAGGGAGGTGTTGAGACAGACTTTGGGTTGTAGAGAAGAGTTACCAGATGAGGGGGAAAGTGCAGCTGAGGTGGTGAGGGAAACTCCAAGAAGATATTTGATGTGTCTTCTGGAGGCAGATGATCTGCTGTTGTGACCCCTAACAGAAGATACATCTGTAACGTCAGGAGGTAAATAAGCACCAAAAACTCAGCTGTAGTCAAAGGTTTTTGGTATTTATCCAGTCATGTCCGTATTCAGACTGGGATACAAAATGGAAAAAAATTAGAATGACTGAAGCATTTCTCCACAGATTCTGTCATTCTGAAGTTTACTCCTCCTGTCTAATTCTTCCCTTTATGTATGTTTGAGTTTAGGTCCTTGTAGAATAAGTGTTCACTTTGATATGGACTGGTTTAGGTTGGCTATCTCTTTCTGGTTTATCTGAACTCCTGGCTGTCGCCTCCAGTAATCAATGGAAAGCAGGAAGATGTCCTGCTTTCAATGCTGTGATGAAGTTATAACAGCAGGAAATGTCCAGCAGACTTTAAAATCCAAAACAGAGAGTCATGACCTCATACCCGTTCTTTTTTTCCTCTATTTTCTTGTTATCCTGTTTCTGCACTGACTGAGGCTTTCTTCTTTTTAATTGGCTGCAAGGCTTTGCCTCTTGTTGTCTTGAACTGCCCTCTTACAGAGTTGATAGCACCTTTGTGAGACCACTTAGCCTGATTTCTGTTGTTAGGGTCAGCGAAGCTGAAAGATATCTTGCGTCTGTTGAGCTTACTTCATAGGACAGGACCCAGATAGCACATCATTATGTGTCGACTAGCCCAACTTCACAAACCTTCCCAGTGCCTCTTGTATTTAGTTTTCTGTCTTCTTTTCCATCCAAAGGACCCGAGCACCTTGCAGTCATTGAGTCCACCATGAACTCCTCTGTATATCAGAGTATTCTACAGCCAGATGTGAAGCCATCTGTTCAACAGCTGAAGCTTGGCCAAGCAAGGACAATGAACCAAAGCAACGCAGCCAACAGAATGGCTGAAAAAGAAAACAGTCAAGGTGTTGCAATGGCCCAGTCAATGTCCAGACCTCAACCTGACTGAAATGCTGTGTTGGGACCTTTAGAAAGGTGCACATGAAGGAATGCCCTCAAACCTCAGTGAACTGAAACAAATCTGTAAAGAAGAGTTGGCCCAAAATGAGAGACTGATAAATTCATACAGAAACCATTACTTCAAGGGGTGTACTTAGTTTTTCAAATGCTTGCACAGACTCCTCTGAACTATGCTTTTTATTACTGTAAGTAGAGTGGTGAGCTCTGTTACCTCACAGAAAGAAGATTCCTGGAACGTCCGTGTGGAGTTTTTATGTTTTCCCTGTGCCTGCCTGGCTTCCTTCCACAGTACAAAGACATGCTTGTTACTGTTGGGTAATTGGTGATTTGAAATTGAAATTGGCCGTGGACGTGAGGTAAACCATCTTTTTAATGGATGTCTTGACATCAAAATGTATCGTAACACCTGGGAGGGAAGCCACACAGCATTTTATAGGAGCTGAAATAATTTGGGTTGATTTTAACTTTCAGCAGTGCCTCAGTGTTTGTTTGCTGGGAGCTGAAGAAGCATTTAGATCTGGAAATTGCTAATGATGTCAGACTAAACAAGTGGATGGGCAGTGAGAGCATCATCCCTGTGCTCATTTTTTATACTCAGCGCTGAGAAAGTTTTCAGTTTTGGCATAAATCCCTTTCTAGAATCTGGCATGACACAGTAGGTGGAGACTGCTTTCATCATTAATGAGTGGTAAAGTTGTGCTGAATGCCCATTAGTTCTTGCACTGTTATTGAATCTCACTTAAAACTGAAATAAGACTATGAACTGCAATAAAGACATGACTGTAATGTTAAAAGGGTCTTTATGCGATCTCCAGTGAGGAACACAGGGCCAGCAGCTTTATGGGATTCCCCTGTTTAGGACTGTGGAGGCTTTTGCTGGAGAAGTTTCCTTTCACACATCCAGCTGGGCACTGCTGGCTGTCATTGCATTTTTTTCTTATGTGAAATCTGTTTGGACCAGCTGACAAAGGCTTTATTATAGAGGCAGCTTTAGCGCCGCACTCACATGTTCCATACCATAGAGGAAAAACAAAATTGCCTCCATTTCCTTTTCTTGTGTGAATGCTTTTTGTGCTTTTGTGTTGAGTATTTGGTGTGTAAGGATTCTTTCCTAGCACAGTGTCCTCCCAAGAAAGGATAAAGCCACGCAGAAGTGAATTATGAATCTTGATTGGCTAAGAGAAAACCAGCAGATTGTGACATGCGAAGTTGCTGTTTGATTCCTGTTTCTAACCAGCCGCCACCGTTGGTTTCTGTAAACCATGACCGCAGTTGTTTCATAGCCCTAAACCGAACCTAAACCATCGTGGTGTCAGATTCGTAAACAGTTTTATTTTGGCTGACATGTGACTGAAAAGTGATGTCACTGGTTCATTATGGGAAGCTGGATGACATTGATAAGAGGCGTATTTTGTCATTTGGTTTGGAGGACCCTCACAAAGGTGCTAAACGGTCCCATTTAAGTGTACTTTGTCTTGCTAAAGTATCCTCCTTAGACTTTCTTTCTACAAAGCTTAGAGTAAGCGAATCATACCTTTTTAACTGTGCTGTGGGAATCACAAGACTCTCAGCACTCCAATTCTCTGTATCATGTCATAGTTGGAAGAAGCTCCCAGCATGACGGGATGTGTAATGTACACCAGAAGGTTAGATGGAGGCTTGGGGAAATGCCCAAACTTATTTTTGCTAAGACAAAAAGGAGAGGGTTGAAACTACATCTTGTATCTGTAGCTTTAAAGCTCTGTCCGATTTGTAAATTTTAAACAAATTAGATAAAGTGCTCTTTCAGTGTCTCTGTAGTGTAACGATTTTCACATTAACCTTACAAGCGAAAGGTCCCTGGTTCAATTCCAGGTGAGCCTGTGGTGAAAAACCTCTGGCAAATTATAGATGTGGCGACACCTTGGGGAAAATACAAGGAAGCAGCTGATGGTGCATGACACTAGCAGCTTTTGTTGTGAATTGCAGCTCCAGTCTAAAGCATCTTTACATGTCACGGTTGGCTTCACCAGGGTGGCATGAAGGGTTCGGGTTCACACCCAAGTTTGGACTTTTCTATATGGAGTTTGTGCCTGTGCTGCTTTTCTCTGGTTCCCCCCTACAGTCCAAAGACACGCATGTTAGGTGAATTGGCTGTGGACAAGCTGCTCTGTCAGTATTACAGTACCTGTTTTAGGCTACATCAAAATTTATTTGCATTTATCCAGCTGACTCTTGGCGCTGACAAAATAAAACATACTTGTTTTCTTCAGTACTTTCCACAGAGCAGAGCGCTGCATTCTAGTGTCGCGGCTAGGGTTTGATTTGGGCAAACAACAGAACTTAATACCTGGTTTTCACCAGCATAGTGTGAATGTAGGGCCAGTTGTGCTATAGTGCCTTTTGAGAACCCACCTAGGCTACATTTCAGCAGTTTGGAGAACTGACACACATGTAGTGTTACATAGCCATAATAAGGATTAAGTAGTCAAAGTTGGGGAAGAAAACTGTGGCAGACCACATCTTTAAATTGTTTGAATTTTCAGTGGCTTTTTTTTGGACTGGTCATTGTGAGAACTCTCATTTGCAGTGAGAGATGGGCTCCGTTAGGGCCGCACTTTGTGACCTTTTCTGTTCATAACTTTTAAGGACAGAATTTCTAGGTGGTCCGAAAAAGACACAATATCCAGTGAGTAACAATTCTCTGGGGAGAAAATGCCTTGTTGAGGCTAGAGGAGAATGGGCAGACTGATTCAAGCTGACAGGAAGAGTAACAGTAACTAAAAAAGCAAACACTCATTACAACCAAGGAATGCAGAAGAGCATATCTAAATGTTCAACACATGGAAGTTTGAAGCAGATGTGCTGCAGCAGCAAAAGACCACACCGGGTGCCACTCTTGTCAGCTAAGAAGAAGAAACTGAGGCCACAGCTCACACAGGCTCACCAGAATCGGACAACAGTAAAGTGACTGATGAGTCTCGACTTCTGCCGCCACATTTAGACGGCGGATAAAGTGTGAAAGCATGGATCCATCCTGCCCTGTGTCAACGGTTTGAGATGGTGGTGGTGTAATGGTGCGGAGCATGTTTTCATGGCACACTTTGTACCCTTTAGTACCAAGTGAGAATCAGCAATCAGGTTAATCCCTTTATGCCTACAGTGTACCCATCTTACAGCAGGATAACACACCATGTAACACACCATGTCACAAACCTCAAATGGCACACTCCACAGTCAGCAGATCTCAGTTCAATAGAGCATATTTGGGATGAGGTGGAAATGGAGATTCACAAAATGGTTGTGCAGGCAACAAATCTGCAGCAGCTTTGTGATGTAATCATGTCAATATGGACCAAAATCTCTGTGGAATGTTTCCCTCACCTTCTTGAATCTATGCCATGAAGTATTGAAGCAATTCTGAAGCTGAAAGTGGGTCAAACCCAGTACTAGCAATGTTTACTTAATTAAATTAGTCTAGACTGGATAGGTGTACAAAAACCCTACAATATTTTAATTTTACCTAGACCTGAAAAAACCTCAAAATTGTACTTCTAAACTTTAATAAGTAAATATATGCATAAAGTTATACACACCTTTGTATATACCGTCACAGATACAATGTCTGTTGCCAGCAAATTCTACAAATTCATATGGAGGTAGTTTCTAGAGTTATTCATACTTGACCTAAATATACTAGGTGAAAATGATGGGGTGTGGGATGCATCAGCATCCAGTGAGCACAGTGAGGCTGGAAAATCTTTTAAAATATCTGCATCTCTGAGTCTCCTCTGGGTCTGCTGTTCCCATCACTGCTTCCTAAAACATTGCGTTACTGGGGGCAACACATGTGTGCAGCTGCATGTTCCTTCCAAGTTATCTGGTAAGAGGATCAAGGCCAGAACATCTTCAGCAGCGATCAGGCTGTGTGTGTACTTAAAAATTCTGAAACTGGCAAGAAACCAGTGAAGGGTTGCAGAGAGCGGGAAAAAAAAACACAGTCTGATCCCTTGGAGAGTGTGAACAGGATGGCAGCAGCTTTCTGTAGTGGCTGCAGATGGAGATATTTATCCTGATGAGCCATGAATGAAGATACTTACACTAATGAGGCAATTACATCATGAATCATCTTCTCCAGGAAGATGACGTAAGCACACTGGGTATCAGACAAGGATAATAATTCTTTTTGGAACTTGGATCTTATTTTCATAGCTGTGACAAATATTTCCATCTAATCCTACATTATGATATGGCTTCAGCTGGACCAGGGATGTCAGCAGTCCTCAGCCTGAGTGCCTCATCTGTCAGGAGTAGTTAGCTAATGCAAACATGGGGCCAAGCAAACTGAAGGGGCACTCAGGAAATGAAACTGAACCAGAGGCAGACCATCTGTCAGACTGTGTCAGAGTGCCTAATAAGGTGATGATGAGGCAACTTATAAGCTAGTGGAGCTCATAAACCACTCAAAACTGCTTCTATCTCCCAATACAATCAAAATAACAGAAAAAGACTACAGATATGAATACAGCTGTGCCTTAAAACTTACAGCAACTTGCAAAATTGTTTGCCACCCTCGGTGTTTTTCCTATTTTTTTGTGTTACAACCTGTAATTTAAATGATTTTTCATTTCATGTGAAAATTTTACACAAAATAGTTCAAAGCAGTGAAATGAAATAATAAAATACTTCAAACTATCTATAAAACAAAAATGATGAAAAGTGGTGCATGCTTTCACCCCCTTTGCTATGAAGCCCCTAAATAAGATCTGATGGTACCAATCACCTTCAGAAGTCACACAATTAGCTAAATAAGGTCCACCTGTGTGCAATGTAATTGTCACATGATCTAAGTATATATACACTTGTTCTGAAAGGCCCCAGAGTCGGCAACACCCTTAATCAATACGCACCACCAAGAAAGCGACACCATAAACCAAGGAGCTCTCCAAACAGGTCGGGGTTGGGCTATAAAAATACCTGAAACTTTAAAAATCCCACCAAGCACCGTGAAATCCATCACGATAAAAGGAAATTATATGGCACCACAACAAACCTGCCTTGAGAAGGCCTACCACCAAAATTCAAGGAGATCAGAGAGGCAACAAAGGGACCAAAGGTAACTCTGATAGAGCTGGAAAGCTCCACAGCAGAGATTAGTGTATGTGTCCACAGGATCAGTATTAGCTGTATATACTCCTCACAGCTAGGACTTATGGAAGAGTAGCCAGAGTTCACCAAAAGGCATGTGGGAGACTCGCCAAACATCAAGGAAAAAACTATCCCTGGTGCCAAACCAGCACCTCTTGTTGAACACCATCCCCACAGTGAAGCATGGGAAACTGGTTCTATTATAGTGCTTTTCTACTCTAGCTGAGCAGTCAGAATGCTTTTTACTACAAGTCCCATTCACACACACATTCACACAGCATTTTATTCTATGCCTTTAAGCGTGTTTAACTGTCACATTCACACTCCGATGGATGCATCAAGAGCAATTTGTCTTGCCCCAGGACACTTTGGCATGTAGACTGGAGAAGCCGGTATCAAACCACCAACCTATCTGTTGGAAGATGACCCACTCTGCCTCCTGAGCCACATCCACCACAGTGGTGGCAGCATCATGCTATGGGGATGCTTGTCTTTGGCATGGACTGGGAAACTTTCGAATTGAAGGAATGATAGATGGTGCTAAATACAGGAATATTTTAGTATAGTATAGTGTAGTATAGATTAGTATAGTGCCTGTGTCCTTAAAATTTGAGTAAAATGGACAAGCGGAGGAGAAAAGAAGTGTCAGGCCTAAAAACTGTCTGCAGCAGATAAACATGGTCGGAAAATTCATGCCTGTAAGAAACAGGAGAAAGCCCAGCAGAGACCTGACAAAGACCCAAGAGATACATTTGGCCTTTTAGTTGATGAATTAACTGTTCACTGAAGCCTCATCAGAAATAGTCTCAATGGGAAGGGTACCTGTCAAGAAACCATTCTGCAGGAAGGGAAACAGGGAGAAAAGGCTGAAGAATACCAAATTGCACAAGAACTGGACTGAAAATCAGTGACAACGGGGCTTGACCTTCAACATTATTTTGTGGGATCATATTGACAGAGAACTGAACAAAAGGCAGCCAACATCAAAAGAAGAGCTTTGGAATGTCCTTCAAGAAGCCTGGAGAACTATTCCTGAAGACTACTTCAGGAAATGACAGAAAGCTTGGCTAAGAGGGCTCAGGCTGTGTTGAAGAATAAAGGCAGTCATACAAAATATTGACCTTCAAGCTGGTTCGAATTGTACAAACTCTGCTTTTGCCTTGTGTATCTGTTTCACCTATTTCCCATTTTCCCAGCAAAATATAAAGAAGAGGGGAAGCTGAAGACTTTTGGACAGTATTGCAGATATGGTTGACTGTAAAATTACAGCTGAATTCATTTTCTCATTGGCAACCTGTTAAATCACTACCTATAAAAAGGAATGGATGCATCTGGATTTAGGAAGGGGAAGCAGAGAACACTAAATGCGTGGACTCCAAGACGGAATGGCTAATGGATGCCTGGTGATTACAGAAGCCGGCGGGTCCAAGTTCTCCTGAGCAAGCTGTTCTTTGTAAATACAGGGTTCAGACACTAGAAAACAGACGCGGCCTTTGCTGTTCTCCCATGTTGAAGTGTTTGACTTGCCCATTACGTAACAACCGCTCCCCCATGTGAACCTGTGATGCAGAAACATTCAAAGTTCATTACTCCACTCTGTCAGATGCTTGGCTTCCTTCCCTCTACTTTACTGTACAGCTCTGGCTTTTCATGATTACATGCTGCGTATTGTTAGATATATTTTGTGTCATGACGGTGGGTTGGAGCCTCGCCTTAAAAATGAGTCATTTTTGGCTGCAAACATGATCCAGTTACAAACAGCTGCCTCGCAACGCATGTTGTGGCAACTTTAGTTTGATTTAAAACAAGAGTGTGAAAATGGCATATTTTCTACATTAATGAAGCAACATGGAGGTTTGCGTAGCTATGAATTTTGAGCAAGTCAGCACTCATGTCTTGTTATCTGATCCCCCCCCCCTGCTGACACAGTGGGAAACACTGTCAGTGCTGCCTGTTACATTAAGAGAGATGAGGGAACACAACTGTAAGCCTGATGAGCAGCAATTATTTCCAGATGTCAAACAAGCCAACTCATTTTTCCAAAATCATGGAAATTATAATTTTTCAAGGTAAGTACTACTCATGCACCAGGGGCGGAAAACATGAAAACCCAAAAAGTGAGTCAGCTGCTAAAGATTGTCAACTCTGAAGGGCCTTTTCAGGACAGCTTAGGACTATGACACAGAGTCCCACCATGTTTCCATTCTAAACAGGCCTGAAAATGTATTTTCATTCACGAATATGCATGTATGTGATTTACTGTGGAGTAGTCATAGCTACTGTGCTCTGCATTAATAAATTCCAGCTGTCAATTAAAGACAAGCATCGGGAGTTCAATGGTGGGCATTGTTCAGTAGGACTGGTGAGTCAGAGCAGCGCTGGAGGAGGGGGGACTCTGTGGCCACACTTGGCAGCACGAGAGGGAGATGTGAGACACCAGCAGCAAGTTACAGCAACAGTCAAATGTTGGAAAGACACTCAGTCCTTGCCTCTTCTGTGTGGACGAGCAAGAGCCAGAGAAACTGCTTTTTTTGCAGAATAGACATTTGCTTCAAAGCTGGTTTTGACATGCTACATTTCCCCAAAAATCCTAATGGAAAGCATTTGATAATGTTACCTCACCAGAACATGAGCAGCCCGCACTGTAACTTAGCAGCATTCATGTATCTGGTCCCATTTTGGAGTGTACCTCCCAGTGAGATTGAGTGGGTGGTGGTGTGGCGAGGAGGTGTGGCCAGCTACGCCATCCTTTTCATGTAAGAAGAGGTGTAAGAGCCGCCTGAGGTGGGCCTTTGGGAAAACTAAGGGAGGAATATTCCAGAATGGCTTTCCAAAACCAAAATGGCTGGAAATATATGTGCATCACGTTTGCTCAGAGCAGCTTGTTGAAAAGAACTGTGGGATCATGTGAGCACTGAGACACTTGGACAGAGATCGCTTTTGTTTTGAGCATTAGAAAATTAAAACCCTGACAAGAAAAACTCCTTCATGTTGGATAATGACTTTACTTGTATTGTTAATGCTGTTCTGCTTTGCAGACTAACATCAAATGTTACTGTTGTAGTAAGGATTCAAAATGGATCATGGTTTTACATCATATGGGTTTTAAAAATAAGCTGAAGTGCTAAATTCATTGGACTGCTTCATACTCACTATACAATTTAGAACAGATTACTGTCCTGCAGGCATCATACATCCCACATTATACACAGGAACTTTTATGACATCCTATATATACGGAGTGTCCCCCCCATGTTCTAGTTAATCCCAAAGGTGTCGGATGGGGTTGAGGTCTGGACTCTGTATGGGCCAGTCAAGGCCTTCCAGACCAAACTCATCCAATCATGCCTTTATTAACCTTACTTTGTGTACTAGGGCACAGTCATGCTGGAATAGAAAAGAGCCTTCCCCAAACTGTTCCCACAAAGTTGAAACCATGGGGTTGCCCAAAATGTCCAAGTAAGCTGAAGCATTAATATTTCCCTTTACTAAAGGGCCGGGTCCAACCCCAAAAAAACAAGTCCACAGCATTATCCCTCCTCCAGCAAAGTTTCCAGTTGGTACAGTGCAGTCAGGCAGGTAACGTTCTCCTGGCATTCACCAAAATCAGACTCGTTCATCAGACTGCCAGAGAGAGAAGTGTGATTGGTCACTTCACAGAACTGCTTCAGAGTCCAGTGGTGGTGTGCTATACATCACTCCATCTAACGCTTGGTGATGTAAGCTTGTATGCAGCTGCTTGGCCATAGAAACTCATGCCATGAAGCTCCCAGTGCGTGTTTTTTGTGCTGTTAATGTCAGAAGAGGTTTGGAACTCTGCAGGTTTTGAGTCAGCAGACTACTGGCCATTTTTACACACTATTGCACCTCAGCGCTCTGTGACCCCGCTCTGTAACATTATATGGTCTGCCACTTCGTGGCTGAGTTTTTGTGGTCCCTAAACACTCCCATTTTGCAATAACTCCACTTACAGTTGATCATGGACTATCTAAGAGGGAAGAAATTTCACCAACTGACTTGTTGCAATGGTGGCATCCTATTACAGTGAGCTCTTTAGAACGATTTCTTCTTTCACAAACGTTTGCAAAAGCAGACTGCATGGCTAGCTCATATGTGGCAACGGGACTGAGAGGATATAAAGATTAAGAGGTGTGGCCAGGTACTTCTGTCCATATAGTGTATGTTCATTATTAGTGTCAAAAACAGCCAGAAATCATGCAAACATACATGGCCCCACTCCTCCACAGTCCTCTGCCCTACATGCAGATAGAAGAATTCTAGGAATTCAGCCAATATGGACAGCACAGAGAAGCAATAGCACATAATCACCCAACAAGCTAAAAGTGTAAAATCTCTGGGAAATGATGCTATTGTTGTTCAAATTCAAAATGTTGGCTTTAGATAGAAATTGAACAACTGAAGCAGAGCACAGAGGAAGTGTGAAAAGACCAACAAACAATAGGTTGAATTTGGTTATACTCTACAAAATGAAGTTCTTTGTCCATTTTGACTTCTGCTTTATTTTCCACAAGGACCAACAGCACAAACAGTGGTGCTAAATTTGTGGTTGTTCCACATGTATTTGTCACTACCCCGTAGTGTCAACAGAAAGCTACAACAGCCAGATTCTAGAATACTTTGGTATACAGATGAGTTCATGGTGGACGCAATTACTGGAAGGTACCCAGATCCTGTGGCTGCAAAACAAGCCCAAATCATCATCCCTCCACCACCGTCCTGACAGTTGGTAAGAGGCCTTTGTGCTGATATGTTGTGTTTCGTTTCGTTTCGCCAAACGTGGTGCTGTGCATTTTGGCCAAAAATCTCCACTTTGGTCTAGTTTGTCTGAAGGACATTGTTCCAGAAGTCTTGTGGTTTCTTTAGGTGCAACTTTACAAACCTAAACTGTGCTGCCATGTTCTTTTCAGACAGAGGAGTTTTTTTTTTTCCTGGACAACCCTTCCAACCAAGCCATACTTGTGCAGCCTTTTTCTAATTGCACTGTCCTGACCTTTGACATGTTGACTGAGGCCTAGAGAGTCTGAGATGTAGCTCTTGGTTTTTTTTTTTTTTTTTTTTTTTTTTTTTTTTTTTGTTTTTCCCATCCT